>BSAI01000201.1:25331602-25371476 GCA_036245035.1 Adrianichthys oophorus
CACACACACACACACACACACACACACACACACACACACACACACACGTGCAAAGAGCCCCCCCATACTGATAAATATTTCAGAGGCGGAAAGTCCAGTAAACAAAAGTGTGTGTGTGTGTCTGTGTTGTATTTTAGGTTCTGAGGGATACTAAAAAGAGGTGTCATATTTTCTTTCTTCTTTTTCTCTTCTGTTCATCCTGTTCTCTTCTCGCTGAAATTTGACCTTGTTGTCTTGCAGTTTTTATCCAAACAAACCACCTCTCATCCAGAGGGAGGTGGAGACAATGGAGACCCACAAACCACAAGATGGAGGCTTCAGAAAACCCAGAAACATCCGAGAATTCCTCTCTTTTGGTTAGTCCCTGTGAATGCTTTTTGCCTGAGCTTTGTACTGTCGTGCAAATAAGAAAAATCAGGTCATTCACATTTCAATGAACTGTTAAGGTTGATTTCATTGAAAAGATTTCAAATTAGATACTGCACTTTTTTCTGAGCCTTTTGGCTGCTGAACATTGAAAACCATCTACGACTCAATAAGCAAACTCTGGCTTTGTAACTTGTGTGCGTGCATGTTTTGCAGTTGCATGTGTGCACGGTGAACGCAAACTGTCACCCGAAAGAGTGCGACTCTGGAATCCCCGCAGCAGAAGCAGAAATTAGCATTCTGCCGCTCACCAGCTCCTGGTAAATAAAACATTAAAGACGAACAAATTTGGAGAGTGGGGAAATTTGAAAAGGCTTAATACTTAATACACACTTTACACTATGTTCTGCTGTATCAATATGTAATGAGACGTAACTAGCAGAAACGAGAACTTATAAATGTATTGTGTCGCTTCAAATGTGAGAACGAAACACCTGAAAGGCAAAAATAAATGCTTTCTCAGAGCCATGTAACAGCTCGAGCTGGGAAAACAGGAAAAGATGGAAAATCGTTCGCTAAAAAAGGGATGTTATGATGATGATGAAGCAGGAGTTTCAAAGAGTTTCTGTGAGATTTTTTCTAATTTATCTCAACAGGTGCTTTTTGCAGAAGATAAAAGAAAGGAGAGACCAAGGACTGGTGACACAGAGAGGAGGGTTCATATCTAAGAAAGGGGCAAACAAATTACAATAATAAACTTTTCACAGATACAAAGAATAACAAAATGTCCAAATACCAAAAATTCCAAAAAATATATTGTTGCACTTCCTGTAATCAGCATATTTTAAAAACAAACAAAAAAAAGTCCAAACCTCACAAAATGTAGTTTTACACATGAATTTGACCTTTTTTCATAGACGTTAGTCATAGACGATTGGTGATACTCTTAAACAGTAGAGTTGTCGCCTGCAATACCTACACAACACATGCCCTCCTGGCGCTCCAAACAGGAAGAACCTGATGGCTCCAAGAAGGCAAAAACTCAAAGACTTTTACACAAAAAAACTTCAGTTACTCACTCATTCTATTGGTCAGAATAACCATTCTTGTTCCGATACCTTTTTTAACATGTTCTTAATATTTTTTCTGTTGTTCAAGTCATGCAAGTTAGAAACTGACTAATCAGATGCCTCAATAAAAGTAGGTGGCGCCTGCTGACCCCCACGGCTAACGTTCAAAAAGTTTGTCAGATTTTGTGAGGCCTGCTCTCAAGTGGTACGGGTGTGGCCTTCAAACTAAATTTTCTTCAATCTGGAAAGTTTTCATCTACAATGTTTTGGAATTATTTCTGAGGAGGATCACCTGTTAGGAACTCCCAGTGGTTTTCATGGAATTCCCATCCTTAAATCCTGGAGGATTTTGCCCGACCGCCATGTTGTTTTTACAAACACAAGTAAGCAGTAAATTCTTTGGCATAGAATTATTTTTCCCCATTAATTAGTCAGTGTTATGCAGCTGCTCATCAATATTCCATATTGATCTTAACTTATTTTATATTTGAATAAACAGAGGACGGTGGGAGGCGGCAGAGGCAGCAGGGCAGCGTGGCTGTGAGTCAGGGTCGGCTTAATGTGTAGGTGACAGCAGTGAGAGCAGAAACTGTGAAACTGTAGATGACCCCAAACTGAAAGCCAGAGCCCACACAGGATGAGAGGATGGAGCCTCTGAGAAGCTCCATGTCAGAGAAAGATTTGAGAGCAGGGCTTCACAAGGAGCGCCAGAATAACTGCGGCTCTAACCACCACCACCATCCAAAATTCACATGGCAAACAAACTCACTGAACAACTGAATTTCATTATAAAATCCAGAAAATAAACAGATCAGGATTATTTTACTGTTTTAGGTAATGGAGCAGAGAAGAGCTAAAAAGTAAAGGAATAAATAACACTTTATAAAGTTGGCTAAATGAAATAAAAATTGAGTAAAGGTGTAACTACATTGTTGCTGGATTTTCCTGTTTGCAGGCACAGTTTTTTTCTGTGAAGCAATCTGATTGTAAATTGCTATAGAAACTAAGTTGGATGTATATAAAAAAATGAATTTACTGTTATTACAAATACTTGACTAAATGATAAGCAATCATCTAAATTTGAATTGAATTTTAAATTTGAAAAGAATAAACCTGTTTATCAAACCTTGACAAGAATGTAATCAAACTTATGAAAGGTGCTAAAAGTGAGAAGATTCTGTATCGTCCTGGAGGAACTGTGTCTGCTGTTCATGACATTTCTCCTCCGTGATCTGGTTCCAAAAGACAATAGATACTAGAATAATTCTGTTTTATCTGCTAAACATCTTTGAAAAAGTCAAACTGAGCTGGTCTTTAAAGGTTTTTTCAGACCTAAAGTTTTCTCCTCTTTTTTCCTTAGAGAGACCTGAAATGTTGAAACATCTGACAAAAATCAGTCTTCAAACCTACAAGCCTACATATTTGTAATATAAGAAAGTGAATTTTTCTTAGTACATTTTAAGGTTTAGTAATTATTCTTGATTTTAAAGGGAGAGTGTTTTTCTTGATGAGTTTTATCATTAATGCTCTTCCATCATCACCCATTTCCTCTTCTGCAATAACTGAAAAAAATCTAAACTGAATGTACAAAACTCATTTTGGGCTTTGACAATAAAATCAAAAAAAGAAAGAATAAATGTTACTCCAGTAAATAACCGAGTGTACAATCTTTCCTTATTGGAACAAAAGGTTTTTTGAAAGCGTTTTCTGTCTCCTTTAGGATCCAGACTTTCATCGCTTCATCTCCACACTGCAGTGTTTACAGTAGGCTCTGTAATGGGGGGCCTGGGGGGTGTGCTGGTGGGGTGTGTGGAAGCATTGTAATGGTGGTGGTTTGGGATTGGGTGGTGGTGGTGGGGGGCTGCTCCATGGAGGATAATGGGAGCAGCCCAGGCAGCATATGGCCAAGCTGGGCTGCCTGCTGGTGCACCAGCTGTGGAACTGGTGGTGACGGTCACACAACCACTAAGGCACCACCACCACCCCCCACCTTTATCACGTCTATTCTCCTGCTCATGTCAGTTCAGCACACTTTGGTAACACAACCTTAAAGTCAAAGTCGGACCCGTGAACGCACGACCCGACGAGGTTCTTCTTTCTGTGTTTTTCACCACAAATTAATTCAAAATTTAATTACATTTATCAAATTAAGAGAGAGCTTTATGCTGGAAATCATCCCACTTATGTAACCTTTCATTTTAGTTTTATTCTTAGAAAACATGTTTTAGTAAAAAAGTTTTATTCGTTTTTGTGTTTTGATGCTCTTTCAATACCAGGGATTTTTCTAAAATTATCCAAATCGATGCAGCACCATTCCTCTCCCCCCATGTTAGTCAAATCAAATTTTCACTTCACTTTTCATTTCACTAACAGTGTTTTACAGGCTTAAAATGACCACAAAAAAGGAAATTATGGACACAGACTTTCATCAACCCTCCTAAAACTAGGGGTGTGTGTGGCAAGAATCTGTCAATTCAATACGTATCACAATACATGTTTCATGATCCGAATCCTGACACGTCAATAAGACAGTACTAGAGACAATATTTCATTTTTTTTATTACAACTTAGAAAAAGTTCATCTGTTCATCAATCCACCTTTCCCATAAATGAAAGTATAAAATATATTTTATTTAATGATCAGAACTTTTGTTTTTTTGCCAACCAAATTTGTTGTGCTTTTCCTTTAGTAAATTAAGATTTTTTTCTGATTTTCTTAACTAAAATGTTTCAGAATAGGAAAAAAAAAACACAAAGATCAAAAGTGTCTTAACCAGTACTGCTCCATATGTACGGTAGTTTTAAAACCATTCAGGTGCTTGATCAGGTGCTTTCCAGAAACATGTCAGTGTGATGAAGCCGTGTGAGAGGGCGAAGGAGAGCGCTTGAATGTTGCTAAGATGCCTCAGTTCCTTCTTTCTGGCAGTCTGCCCTGCAGCGCTGCATCTCCGTTTTCTCACACGAGGAAGTAATGTTGTATTTCACCGTCAATCGCCATGACGACAGTCTCTTTTCAGAGCATTGTACATGTCACTCTGATCCATCAGGTCTCTAAACCAGCATCTTTACCGGCTTGGCACCAATTTTGGGTTCAGTACTCCTCTTTGGATGAGAAACTGAGTTGTCCATCTATGTAACAGCAACACCTGCCAGGCTCATGAGTTCACATGGGCTTCACATCTATCACAACATGGCTCTCGCCAGATCTTGTTGTTGTTTTGGTGCGATGTAGAGCTGCTCAAACAGGCTCAGAGTGGTGTGCTGTCAACAAGCGGTCGGGCGTTCACAGACCCACTCCAGCGACAATCGTTTTTTTGGCGTTTTTAACATGAAGGAAACAAAGTGTCAGTTTTAAACAGAAGACATGTTTGGAACTTTAAGCAGCTTTTTGTAGCTTTACTCATGTATCTTTTTTAAAAACTGTCCATTTATTTATCATTAATCATGTTCTACCAGTTGTTAAATACTTTGTTGGTAATTAAAATGATCTTGTTTTTGAACTAAAATTCACATTTCAATATGATATGAATAATTAGTATTTCATTTTAATATTTCCTTCCAAAATTCCATCTCTAATTCCAAATTCCTCCCAAATATGGACGATTTCTTATTCATTTAACACTTAAAAAAAGAATAAACTGGAAAAAATGAATGTTGCCCCTCAAGTATACTTTATGTGGAAGCTTTTTTTAACCAATAAGATTACAAACATTTACGATCTTTAATTCCATTAGAAGCAACATTACAGCAAAACTTCCAAACAACCTTTTTAAACAAATCTTCACTTCATTGTTTGTGTGCAGAATTACTGAGAAATCAGTCATTTAAACTAAGATTTGACCAGATATTGACATTTATTATTAACATGTTGAGCACTTTAGTCAAATAGTTTAAATTTGAACTTCAGCTGCTGAATTTTAAGAGTTTTAGTGAACGTAAGCCCCTATAATAATCAAGCCGTCCACGCCACTGCTGTTCAGCCGTTGGACTAACTTTTATTGAAATGACGGCTTTTAACAGACCGATCTCCCCCAGCCTCCACTTTACTCCATCTCCTCTGCGCCTCCATGCCCCAAGGCAGCTCCTAATGCAGAGGGACAGGAGGCTTATAGGAGTGTGTGTCCTTGTGTGCATGTGCTGTTGTCTGATGTGTGGATGGGGGGGTTCAGAAAGATGACTGTAGCTGGGTGTGTCAGTCATCATAAAAGCATGTCAGCTCCCTCTATTTTGGTCTCATCACACCCACTTTTCTTTCTCTTTTTTGCAGTTATTCCTTTTTCCATTTTCTTTACTTCTGCTTCATTTTTCCTCAGCTGACCCCGATTCAACTCCTCTTGTGTTTCTCCTTCATCCAAATGTGTTGCTCTGCCTTTTCCATCGTTTTCTGTCATCCCTGCTGTCTTCACATCTTCTCTCTGCCACTGTACGTCTCTGTGAGCAGCAATCTGAGCTCATGGCAAAGATGATGTAATATGGATGAGGTCGTCTCAGAGGCTTCAAACCAGCAGCGGAGCGTCCCGAAAGACACGCTGAGCTTTTTAAAGTCCAAACGCGCAGACAATTTTTCCACAATTTTCTCTTTCATCTAACATTTGTGTCAGTTTCACCATCTTCTCTGACTCTAATCTCAATTGTTCATGTTTTTTCTACGATGTTTTGGTGATTTGAGCTTTTCTAACATAACATCCGACGGTCACCAGGGCTGCCACATGTGAGCATCACTAACAAATATGGAGGGAGCGGCCTGAGGTCCTCAGAACGACGTAGATGGTTTAGAAAAAGGAAAAATGCATTTAGAACACTACACTTTGATCTTTTGTGACAAAGCTCTCACAGAAATATGTCAATCTCATGGAAATGCAAACAAACAGACCAGTTTTAGCTCAAAACCCACCAAGGTTAATGCAACACTCACTATTACAGTTTGTGTTTCTAAATTGGAGTGTATAATGGTCAGCAGTGTGTGAGCTTTCCCTTCATCGTTTTCATCCAGCTAACATGACGAACTCAGGCGGCTTCATTTCGAACCTCGAACCGGTCCGTAAGTTCTGATCCTGCTGTCTGTCTGTAAATGCTGGGATTTAAAACCACAATGTAGTTTTTCTTTGTGCAGCCAAATTTTTCAGGCTCTTAACCTCAATCAGAGGTGTTCCAATTACTTTCAAACTGTAAAGTAATCCCCTACCTTACCGTAATACTCTTTTTGAATTGTAATGCATTACTAGAGTCCTGGATCAAAATAAGATACTTTCTTTGGATATAATGTCAAATGTTTTTTTTTTTTGGGGTGGAGATACAGTATAAAAATAGCTGCTAATAAAATCATATATTTTCACTGAACAAAGATCGGTATCTCTCCAGGTTCTGCCTCTTGTTTATTTATTTGTGTTTGCACTGAGTAATGACACGCGTGTGACGGTCAGCAGACTCTCAGCTGTAAGGTGTCTCTCTGCATATGACTTTTAAAACTCTTGGATCAATGATGGCCACAATGACATGCCCATTGTCCACTGTGTCCATCAAAAACCAAAGACATTTACCAAAGCTAAACAAACTTCATCAATAAAGTTATGCCAAGCTATGCACTAAATTCAACACGTTCAATGTGAATCAAATTGGCTCCTCTACCGGTGTGAAATGTGTGTATTTAGTGTTCAACAGGACAAGCCGCTGGTGAATCAGCTCATAAAAGGACAGAACAGACTATTAAAGCACAAAAATGACCACTGTGTAAATGTGACCCATTCATTTCAGCTGAAAGTAATCGTGAAACTAATGATGGGTGCAGGAGGTAGGGAGGGTTGAGGATGTTCTGTGCATTTGATCATTTTCAGTGTTTTTATTCTGTAAAGCACTTTGCGTTTGCCTCAAATATAAAGTTTGATTTGATGATAAAGAAGCAGATGCTTTGTCATTTATCTCTACATGAATAAAACCCCAGCGGTCTTCCAGAAGCCGCTTACCGATCAGCTGAGCTCCTGCAGGACCTCTTCACCTCATTGGACTTTCATTCAAGCGTCAGCAGCGATGCAGCATTTGTAAAAATGGATAATTATTTGTAAACAAACAATATTTGTAATTCATTTTTCAAGTGGTTCACACATCTGTTGATTTCTGTTGATGTCTTCTTTTTTCTTTGGAAGTCTTGTATTAGGGTCAAGTAAAAACATAAAAATGCATTCTGTCTGTCTTTAGCAGTAGACCGTCAGAGCAGCCAGCAGAGATAATAGTTTATTCTGAGGAATTATTTATGATTATCTTGCACTTCAAGCAGTCTGCCAATCAATAACATGTGGCCTTAATCACCCGGACAAAGCTTTACAAAACCCCTCCACAGACACAGAGTCACATCTCCCTGCAGTCTCCAGCATCCACCAAACGATACGGTACATGGGACGGCTATCATCACAGCATCAAGTATTAATCAGGCCTCAGAGAGGGAAAGATGGGTCCATCAGAGGGGAGTAACCATTTGACGAGTCCCGGCCCACTGTCAGCGAGAGGAGGAAATGCTTTCACAGGAAGAGAAAGTCTCTGAAATGATGCAATCAGCATCATAAAACGCAGCAAGAAAAGAAAACCTATGTTTTTAACAAACATTTCTATTTTTCATTTTTAAATGTACAGAACTATTCTTTAAATATGAGATCAATTTAATTTTTACACTTTTTTACTCCTTTTCTTCATATGTTTGTTTGCTCTCTACCAGATTTGTGCACCCAACAGTTTGGTAACTCATCTTTTACCTTTCATCCTCTTCTCCCCTCCCCAGTCTTCCTCTCATTCCTTCATCATCCGCCTTTTCCTCGTGTTTCTCTTAGTCTTTTTTTTCCCTCTCTCTTACACACAGGATGCGGGTGCTGCAGCCATGGTTGCCAGGCAGTTACCACGGAAACATTCTGCATTATTGATGGAGCGGCGATTATCGTGTCCCACAAAGCAACATCCAAACTGTCTCAGCAGAGCGCAGTGCTGAGGTAGCAGAAGAAGCCGGCAAAACAAACGGAGAAGACGAAGACATCAGCCTGCAAAGACTTTGGTGAAAAGCATTGTTCCTTTAGTGAATGTATTCTTTATAAACTATAAAATAAAGACGTCAGGCATGTTTTGCTTTTAGATTTTTTATTATTATTATTAACTGTAACATAAAAAAAGAACATCTTTGGTTTCACAGAGTGCCACTCACCTCAGCTAACAGAAGGTTTTTATTCATCTGAAACTAACCTGTAGAGAAAGTAAAGTTCAGGAGAACGTCTGCAAACTTTAGGATGAACTCATGCAGAGATGCTTTTTGAAAAGTTAAACTAATTTCTTTGATGAAACTGTAAAAACCTCCACACCACCATGCAGCTCAACTCCACAACTCAGTTTCTGTTCCTTCAAGGAGGAGAAGCAGAGAACATCTCCTCTGGATGAGACTTCTGCTCTCTTTCCTGTTGCTGTGGTATGGTTGACAGTTTTTCTCTGTCCCTTAATTCTATTTTCATCATAACAAGATTATAACAAATGGTAAAAATGATCTATTGTTTAATCTGTTTAAAATGGGTTGGATATACATACTGAGGTTTAAGCAAAAACAAGAACCCACGAAGACCAGAAATAAAATCAAACTTTGTTGTTCCGTGTCACGCTGATCCCCACCATGCAGGATGTCGGTCAAAAGCACATTTACACGACTGCGTTGTTATTGTGAAAACATCACAACAGCTGATTTACACATTTTTAAACATAATTATTAAAAAAGGAATAAAACTAACACAAATCTGAAGCTGATATGATTTATTTTCACATTTAAACTGTGACCTGATTTCACACCAAATGCTAATTGTGCAATGCTCGTGCTAAAGTTAGAATCAGAATCAGCGTGCATGAGCATGCTTATGATGCTCATGCACGGCATCAGAGTGACAGCATCCAAAGAATTTACTTCCAGACACGACAAAATAAAGTTAATTCAGTCGTCATTGTTTTGCTTGTTGGAGCCAGACATCATCAGTGAGCAGTGATTGGTCTGATTCGGTCTGAGTCAATGTTTCTATGGCAACCACTCTCACCAACTAGGAGTGAGCTTGTTGGAAGGCCACACCCCATCACTTAAAAGAGAGCTACACAAAATCTGTCAAACACTTTAAATGTTGGATGTGGGGCCAGCAGCCTCCACCTACTTTTATTGAGTCATCTGATAGGTCAGTTTATAGTTTGAAAAACTTAAACTATGGAAAAAATATCATGAAAAAAATGAGAATAGTCAAGAATATGTTAACACAAAGGATCAGAGCAATAGTGGTTATTCTGACCAATAGAATGACAGTAACAGCTGTTTATTTCTCTATTGAAGTTTATGGGATTTTGGCTTCATGGAGCCAGCAGGTACTTACTGTTTGGAATGCCGCGGGGGCAGGGCCAGTCAGTCCAGTTCTCATATTTAGTCAATGAGACACATATAGGCTTGAATAAAGAAGAATGTCTCGACTGAAAATCTTTCAGGTAACTTGGCAGAACTTTTCTGAGGTTTGGGTTGCAAAATGCAAAAACAGCGTCAGAAAGAGGGACTGCACTTCAGGCGGAGTTCTGAGGGTGGAGGAGAATGACCACCAGCTGTGTTACACAACAGAATCCTGTGCTACTTCATCATTTGAAAGGCTGATTGCTGATCTGTTTATTGCTTCTTCTGGGCAAATGTTTTTTTTTTTTTTTTTTTTTTTGCAAAAGATCATTCAAACACTAAAAGATACATTTTCAAGTTTTTTTCCTGTCTGATTTGAGCATAAGAACTGAAAGGAGGGATTTGTCTCCATAACCCTACGGGTAAATGGCCAACTCATGCTAGTCTTAACTTTATCATGTCATGCTAACTTTTGATCTCAGGCTCGTTGTGATATATATAGATATTTTCTATTTCCACATAAATGTATTTAACAGTAAAATAATTCTTTTTCTAGCATGCTAATACTGTGTATGCTACAAATATGTATACTAAAAATGATGTTTGCCCGCTGAATTGTAGCGCCGTCTAGATTAGAACAGATTAGGAGATCAGATTTGGGTTTCAATGTCTGCTTCTGATTGGTCGTCTACATCAGAAGTTGCAAACTTTCTCTTTTCACTGATTGGCTGAACAGCTTTGTCATCTTGCCTCTAAACAAACATTGCTGTATGTAAATCATATTTAAAGAAAAACATAATAGTAAAACTTAGTAAAAAATGTTAAAGATAAAATGAAATTAAATCATCTCAAAGATAATAGAAAACTTCAACAATTCACATACGCAAAAATTTATTTTTACATCAATTGGTCACATAGGATTGTAAGTTTTTCACTAACACTCTTTGATAAAAGTTAAAACTGTGAATTTAGAAACAACAGGAAAGAAAAAAATGCGACAAGAATCCAGCCGATTGGTAAAAATGCGTTTACCCACTGTTGAGTGCTTCCAGCCGAGCAGGCGGACCGTCAGCCGTTGAGCAGCATCACTCACCTGTCGTGCCTCAGGCAGCTCCTCCTTTCTGATTCCCATGATGCAGCTGTCACCCCCTCCCTCTATTATCCATCATCCTTTGCACCACCTAAACATCCAACAGTACCTCTGAAAGAGGCCTTTTGTGCAGGGTACATGCTGTTGCTGTAGTCCTCCTGTGTTTTTCTTGTTTTCTTCACAGTCCTGCGTGTGATTGTCCAGGATTCACGCAGGACGCCACGTTTCCTGACGTAAACGGCAGAAATACAACTCCTCGTTCTCAATTTCTTCATCCATGTTGTGATAAAGAACATCTTGTGACCAAAAGAGTAAACAGAAAATGTATCCGAGTTTGACCTGAAGTGTGCTGTCCTGTGATTCTCTGTTGCCCTCGCTGCAGAAAAACATTAAAAAAAGATGTAGTTTATCCACAATGTCAAGACCCATGGGCCCAAACAGATGCAAGAAAAAAAATGAAAAGAAGCAGACAGAAGGAAAAAAGGAGAACCAACAAGCATGTGCCTCCACTTTGAGCTGCAAACAGCAGCTTGAATGAGGAGGAGAGGAGCGAGGCTGAAAGTTTATATGTGTTCTCTCCCCCTGAACCAGGGGACGGGCTGAATAAATAATACAATAGATTTTCCTGTGATGAGGTCTCTGTGCACCATTCATAATTATTTCATTGTAGCTGTAATGAGAGTGCTGGCCCTCCCGGTGCGCCTTCGCTTGGCAGGTAGGCCTCTGCAGAAACCAGGGCCCAAAGGCATGAAGTCAACCGGCGCCGGCTCTGTGCTTGCCACGTACAGGTCATTATTCCTGAAACATCTGTTGCCTGATGATGCAGGTGAAGAACATGACAGATGATGTGAAAGATCAATACTCGGCTGCTGCTGCCACACCTAATGAAGCATCCTCAGCAAAGCTGCTGCTAAATCTATTCATCATTAGGTGCCAAAGGCCAACTCGCCCGCTCCAAAGAATACTTCTGCCAAAAGCTGCTCTTTTCTACCTTTTTTTACTTGAACTATTACTGAAACGTCCACAAAAAATTCTCGTCAAATCCCAAAGTCACATTTTAAAAGCAATTAAATAAATCCTGACAGTCTTTTGAGAATGCTTGTTCTTATCTTTGAACCCTTTAACTGTTTCAGGGGTGTAGCAAATCATTTTAACAACAATTCCATTCCAGATCCGATTCATGGTCAATGTTGGTTCATTTTGAACGATCTGATTGGATCCGATTCACTGACCTAAAATGGGTCCAGGACATCTTTATCCAAAAATTCATCCAGTACAACTCAGAGATAAATACCTGGGTAGTGAACAGTGCAGGTGACGTTTTCTGGATTGCTGGTAGTTTTTATAAATTCATTACAAATGTAAAATAAACACGTTTACAAACAAACATGCTGTGTTTTCTACAGGGAGTACTTAAAAACCTTGATTAAAAAAAATAACAACTGTGCCTTATAATCCACAACCATTGACTATTATTTATTAGTTTTAGAGTTAGTTTATCAGTTTTTCCTCACTGAGACAGAGAGTCTAAGGGCAGGGATGTCCGTTTTGTTTAGTCTGTTTAGTTTAGTTTAGCAACCAGCTATTGTTTATATTTTTATGACTGACTTTATGTTCTTTGGATAAACACCAGCGTGATGCCCATTGAGACGGCTATGGTAATGATTTTGGGCTTTATAATTTAAACTGAATTGAACTAACTCAAGGTACATGGCGTTCTGTCAAAATGTCAGTCTGTCTGTTTCTTTATGAGTTGCTAAGAAGTTTGGGAATCATTGTGCCTGGGCAGCCACTCACCGATGACAACTTTTAGAGAAAAATTGTCCGGTCACTATAAAATTGCACCTTTCTTTAAACTTCTGCGCAGCGAGTAAAAATGCAACTGTCATCTGTCAATTACAAATGCCACCATACGACCACCCGCAAAGTTTACTAAAGTTTATTAATTTTCCTTAAATAGAATAAATTCTTGTTCAGTTTTTACAATTGTTGAGCTTTAAATCTTTTATTTCTGAGTCTACACGTTGTAAAAGTGTACAGTAGACTTCATGTTAAACAAGAATTTTTTTTAAGATCAGCCACAGAAAAGTAAATAAAACTGAGTAGTTTCCAGAGCGTTCCCTAAAGTCTGTTATTATTTATCAGTGTAGCAGCACTTTGACTCGGATGGAGAATATTTGCACTTTTTTAACTTGACTAATACAAACTTCTTTCTAATAGAACTGGTTTTGACATGCTCAGTAATGCCTGCATCTGTTGGTTTTCAAAGACATTTTCTTATAGAAATAATGTTCTTGATAGAAATAATGTTTTTAGAGCTCTGTATTATCTGGCATCTTTGTAAATCAACTTCAAAGTGTATTTACCCTTTGACAGACCCCTGCGTGTCTGATGATTCCCATTACAGAATTTAATTTATAGAACATTTGAAGGAGAACCTGCTTTATTAATTACCCACAGTCAACCACAAAAACCCAGCCCCCCCGGTCTCTCTCCTCCCTTGGGGCCTCGGTCCATCCCAGCTTGCATGGCACTCAGACCACCTCCACTGCTGTCTGGCCCTCGCATGCACATCCGCTCAGAGGTCTGCCGAGCGAACACTTCCATCCTTTAATCCTGTTAGCATGAGACCCAAGAACGGGTGGGGGTGAGACGGGGTGAGGACAAACTGTGGAGGAGGTGGGGTGACGGGGTTACGAGGAACACAAAGACCCACCCAGTCGGGCACCAGCTGGAGCCCTGAGGTGTATCTTAAACCTGAATGGCCTCTTTTACACACACGTATTCAGAACTTCATGTTTGAGTCCAAGCAAGTCGCACAGTTCAGTCCGGTGTGTTCACGCCTCCTCCAACATGGGGGGGGGGGGCTTCTGTCCAAATATGAATTTTTGGCAAATAAAACAAATAAAGTTCAGCGTAATGTGCCATCAGCCTGAAAGGAACAAAAAGCAGTTTCAGGTTCAAAACTAATGCAAAGAAAAGGTAAAAACATTTGAATTCTTTGGTTTATTTTACAACTTCAGTGAATTTGAATTCTTTTAATGTTTTGATCTTTTCCACTGACAGGCAGACAACAATAAATGTATAAGAAAAACAGCAAATGTGAATTGGATGTGAACCAAGAGTGGGGAAAGATGACAGTCTGGTGCAATTTGGATAACTGAGTTGTTGAAAGACAATTCCACGCCACAGAGGTCGTTCCTCTGAAGGATGTAAAGTGAGCATGGGTGCGTTAGGAACCATGCTGACGATGAGCATGTGCTTTAATATGTTCTTCCAAATGGGAAACACTTGTGTTACATTCCCTTTAATGTAAAATTAACCCCTTAATGCTGTGGGCCAAGCAGGGAGGCACTGGGTCCCAGTTTTAGAATCTTTGGTATGACTTTCCTATGTACTTGAACCCATGACCCCCCAGACTGAGTGTGGACACTGTTCTACTTGGCCACTGAGTTGGCTTGAACCCATATGGGGGTGTGGTCGATCTTTCGACCATCAAACCATTAGATCCAGGTCAGCCATAGTGGTTTTGATAAAATGGACAGATGTGTTTCTTCTTTCTGTCAGCCTGTGTTTGTAAAAGTTTTCATTCTGTTGGATAAGGTCCCTCAAAATATGGAGCCAAACATTTTATCTTTAGCTCAAAACCAAACAAGGGAGTGACATCACACTCCCAGCGTCAATACAGTCACTGGTTTAATCTGCAGAAGATGAGCGCTAAGTCATCATGGAAAACATTGTGATTTTGCAGTCAAAGCAACAGGAAATTAAATTTAATTTGGTTTTCAAAATAAACTCTCTTGAAAAAACTTCCAGTTAATTGATGTCAGAGTGGAAGCCAACACTTTACCTCTTAAAGAGGATTTTAACAATGTATGTGGAGATACTCTGACAGGTCAAACCAGGGACAACCTTCGTGTTTAAAAGAACCCTTCACCTTTGATCTCTTGAAATCGCTCTTTTAAACCCTCAATTCCAACATGAGCGCTTTAGGGTGTAACATTTCAGGAAAAATAAAACTTGCTCTGGTCTTGCAGGACAAGATGAGTTTAAATAGAAACTAAAAATGGAGGAACCATCTCCGATTTCTCACCATTGCTTCCTTTTTTCTTATAAGTGATGTATTCCTTCTTTTCATTCATTCATGTGTTTTTCTTCTTCTGACGTCTGCATTTGAACTTGAAACAGATCCTCCACGCATCAGGATCTTCAAATAACTTCAAATAACATCTCTACTGTGGATCAGCACATCTCCCTAAAGTCACAAACACCATGAAAAAAAGGATTCCTTTCAATTTACATGCGTACATGCCCTCATAATCTGATCCCCCTTATCTCTGCGACATGTTCATACATCATTTTGTTTGTTTTCTTGTTTTCCCTTTGTTCAGCTGCTCTGTATTCTTGTAGAACAGGGAAGAGACGTGGATTTTGTTTGTATGGAAATGAGGGTGGTTGCCCCCCTGGGAGCTGCTCAGAGGGTTGAGCTGTTTGATTCTCCGTCCTCCGTGGATTGTTGGGAAACCACTGATGAGAATTTCTGCTCTCGGAATAAAAAAAAGGCAGCTACTGGAACCAGCAGGTGATGTAAAGATCAGCTTCTCCTTATGACTGCATTTAGAAGATGATTCTGACACTAAAAGAACATCTTTTTCCTTCGCAGCTGACATGACGTCACGTTTGATATAAAACATCAGTATTAATAGGAGTAAAACAGAACATCTCAGTGAAGTCTTTACTGGAGATTTCAGTTGTCAGCTGGTAGAGTAGATGTGTTACAGCTGAAGTAGTTTCTTCTCTTTTAAAGCTCTTCAAATTTCCACTGAACATCTCCAAACTGTGTATTGGGTTCCATGACAATAAAAACAACCATGACGGGAAGTCTCCCATCGCGTCCTAATGCTGTAGTAGCTGTAAATGTTCCTTTACATTGTTTTCTATGGGCATGATGCGGCTGACAAGTCGTAGTAAAACATATAAGGGTAAGTAAGGGTGAAGTAGATGAGACACAGGCATTTCAGTTCGCTAGTTTGAAGTTTAGCACATAGTTAGGCTTTTTTTCACCTTCCTCTTTGGCATTTTCAGTATCACACAGCATTGATCATGTTCTCTAGAGCTGTCTCAAACTTTTAACTTACTTATTCATTATTACTTTATAACCGTTGAATATTATTGAACTTCTGTTCAATAGAAGTTTCTTTTCTTAGTCAATTTAGCAAATAGTCATTTAGCATCATTAACATACTTTGCTCATATTTTTTTTAATCAGATTTAGCATTTTACTGGCAGATGTAAACTTAACATTTGAAGGCTGAACTAGTAAAACTGTCCACAGACATACTATGCAAACACTGAACGTGTAAACTATGGAGTTCTGAAGTCACAAATGGAATTAAAGTGACACAGCCATGTTGATTCCACCTAACTCTCCACATTGACTCCCCCCAACTCTATCTTTGAAAATTGGCAAATGGGTGGGACACAGTAACGTAAAGGTTTTGAGCTCTTTTTAGCTTATCTGCAGACTTTACTCTGAGTGAGGAGCTGACAGCTTAATTGTTAAAGTGAAGGTACCAAGGCATGTTTTTTCCATCGTTTGGGATCTAAACCCCCCCCAACACACACACGCACACACAAATGCACACAGCATGCACTGTTACAGTCTAACAAACCTCAACAAGTATTGGACACCAAGCTGCACGGTGTTTATTGGGGAAGCAAAGTTGAACTTTTTAACTTTGGAGAAAACTGGAAAATTACATTTGACTGAAACCAGCTTTCAGTGGTCAGTCGATGAACTGCAGCATTTGGGTTTTCTTCAGATTCTGGAACATTGGAGCTTTGTTTTGTAATGGGATTCAAAATAATAAGTAAATAATAAAAACAAAGTTTGGTCAGAATGACCTAAAACATTTAATAAATTGAGCATTAAAAATGGCTTATAAAATAAAACACTGTCTTGTGTTTCTTCCATTGTAGTTGTGCACTTTGACATGAGAAGTCTTTAAGTATACGCTGAACTCCTGCATACATTTTTGTAGTGCCTCCTTTCACCAGCCTCATTTCAGTTCAGTGTTGCTCAGTTTGGCATGACAGCGGTCCCCTTGTATGCTCAGAGTAAACAGGCCCGCGGTTATGAAGCTTTTACACGCCAATCCTGCCCAACATTCCCTTTATGTGAAAGTGCTGCAGGGCTCCGATGCATAATACATGAGCACTCAGTTAATCTATTGATCCAAAATATGTCTTCTCTCTTTCTCTGTCTCATTTACTATCTGTTTTTCCTTCATTCTGTCATTCCTTCTCCATGCTTCTTGCTCAGTGTTGTCCTCGTCTGTTCTCTTCCTCTTCTGCGATTTTCCATCAACAGCCTAATTACAACATGTGGAAAGACACAAGAAAAGATTAGAAGGATAGATGAAAGAAAGACTTGCATTAGGAGGTGGGGATAATGAAAACAGTAGCCATGAAAAATGCAGAAACCGTAAATAAGAAATAACCCTGTGAGAGAACTCTGGTTTGAATACAAACAGCCACATGTCAAAAGGAAAAAGTGTGAAGGTGAGCAAACGCAAACAGATGAGCAACATGATGAACGTGTTCAAACCGGCCGTCAGTAAAGATGAAAGCAATCTGACCAGCAACAAACCCAAAAAAAGGCCAAGAACAGAAATAGAAAAAATAAACAAAGTTTTGCATCATAAATCATTAAATCCAAATCTAAAAATGGCACTGCCGTCTGCATTAACTGCATCTGTCACAAGTTTACAACAAAAGGAAGTTCAAGTCACTATATCCTGCTGCAGCATAGATGCTGCACATGTGCTTTATTTGCTGCGTGCACTTTAATTTTTCCATCTACTTCCTTTCTTCAAATTCCTTCTACTTGCCTGCAATCAACCATTTCCTTTGGTGCACATCTAAAGGGTGTTCTGTTTGGTGAGCTGCCTTTGGTTACAGCGTTTCTTGGTTTTAAAGATCGCCCATGTTTAATTCCTGCCTGATGATTAAGGATTTTTTGTTGAGAAAGTTGTGTCCTGCACTATAAATTTGTTCCAACAACTTTATTCAAAGGAGAAGTGGTTCATTGATCTTTGCCACCTTTATCCAGAGAGAGGCTGTGAGTGATCCTGCTGTCTTCCTCATCTTGAACCAGCAGCAAGGCTGTTTTTCTCCAACAAACCATCTTCAGAAGAGTGTTTAGCACACCTAAAGACATCCTCTCTGTAGAACCAAGCTAAACTGTTTTGTTCTCCCTTTCATTTGACCCATCCTGCAGTTTAAAATAGTGTAAATATTGGTAAGATTTTTAAGTTTGAGACGAAGGTAAATGTTTGGATTAAAGGATTGTGAAAACAATCATCTGTCCTTCAGTCCTGAACCACTGATGCTGCTGCAGGACAGAATCTTTTGATTTAGTTTTAAAATCAGATGTTTAAAGTTTAAAGTATCTTTACAAATACAATTATTCCATCAATTCATCCAAGTTTGGGTTCCAGACACAACAATCTGACAGGATGCCCAAATCTCTTGATTCCTGAGAACGTCTTCCGATTCTTCAAGTAAGATACCAAAAAGTCTGCCAAGAGTAGGGCGACAGCCGAATCTTCATTCTAGATTCAGATTTGCTGCAATTTGCAAATAGAGTTGAATTTTTTTAAACAGGAATGTAATTCCAACAATTTGTATTTTTTATTTTACCTCAAACTGGAGCCTCTTGTTATGGACAAGTATCTTCTGCACTTCAAGCTCCTCCAGGAAACGAAGCCAACCCTGTCTCTAAAGGAAACCCCAGACAACCAGCAAAGGATGCTTGTTTCCAGTTTGTCTGTCTGATCTTATCTTACTTCACAATCCACATAGGTGAGGGTAAGAGAGCAGATTGACAGACAAATTTAAAGCTCTCTTCACCACAACAGGCCAGTAAAGTTGATCTGTCTCAAGCTTCATTCTTCTCCCACTCCTGAACAGAGCTTAGAAAAGGGCCTCAACAGTCTAAAATACTTAGCCATAAACCAGACGATAAAGATCTTCTGTGGCCCAGAGACTCCCGTGAGCTGAAATAAGACCACCTCATGCATCAATATATGAAGAATTTAGAAAATTAGGTCTTACGTTTCTTTTTGTTGTGTTGTGGATCACACTTTTTTTTTTATGAATGTCAGCTTCTATTAAATATTAAACAATGTGTTTTTGGTGAAAAGCTCACAAAAGTTCAAAAGTTATAAAAATGAGAGAACTCCTGGGTGGTGGTGGTGGCTTGTCTGGGGCAAGGGGGGGCTCCTGGGGAGTGGGGCCCCGCACTGGGCCCCCTGGCGCGGTGGGAGGGCTGCTCCTTTGGCTGGGCTGGGCTTGCACTCTCTGTGCTCCCGTACCTCACTGCTCTCAGGAGTTGGAGGCCCACATGGCGGTCCTGCAGGCCGTTTTGGGTGTTTAGCTGGATTTCCCGGTATGCGGATTTCCTCCATTAGCCCTAGAGTACAGGTACTCTGTGTATGGTGGTGGTGGTGGTGGTGGTGGTGTGGGTGGTGGTGGTGGTGGTGGGGGGGGGGGGGGGGGGGCGGGGGGGGCCAGAACTACCTCAGCACAATATAAACACTCACCTGAACACAGGTGTCAGCTCACCTTTGCACAACTGGTTACGTGACAGAAGGAAATGCTTTGGTTTGTATGCATAAGTGTGTGTGTGTGAACTGTAGTCGTATTGTGTACATGCTGACAAGTTTGTGTGTGAAGAATCTTGGAGCCAACAGGTATGTTTGACATCTGAGTGTGTGGACAGGCCCCGCCCACTTTTGACAAACATTCAAACCTGATTGTAATGATTATAAACTTCCAGCATCTTGCTGCCTGTTGTTTTATGATTCAACCCCCGCCCCTCTTCCCTGTAATCATCCTCCAATTGCTTTAACCCCTTTTTCCCCTGTCTTTTGTGCCAACCTTCCTACCCAACAACCCTCTCCCTTTCTCCCCCTCCTTATTTTCTGTCCTGTTCAACAAAAAAGGATACAGACATAATCAATTTAAATAAAGTTTAGTTTAAATTACAAAAGGGGTTTATACAAATATACACCTTGTGTGTCAGAAGATTTATAACTCTGATTTTAACAGTAAAGTCTGTCCAACACAAGAGGCTCTCAGCTCATATCTGATTGCTCAGCTGTTGGACATAAAAAAAAAAAAAAAAAAGAGAGCTGATTCTTTAACTCCACCTGCAGCGTTGTTGATCAGCAAGTTAGCAAAGTCGCATGGCTACCATCTTTCAGCTCCAGGAAGTCCCACTGATGAGACTGGGACACTTGATTGCCTGTTTTGTTCTTAAAGCCAAATGAAGCAGAAAGAGGGTCTCTGTTGGAGCAGCCAATCCCCTTTCAGAACCTGCCGTCGCAGGTGAAGTGCACAGAATATCTCCCAAAGCGAACCTACTAACCTTTTCTTCCAGCCTTGTGTCTTTAATTTGTACTGGCAGCCAATGAAATATTTACCAGGAACCCTACAGGCAATTACATTAAAAGTGTGTGGTTAGACACCACCTACCCTTCGGCGGGCCCCCTTGGCGAGAAGTGAAGGCCGATTTGGTGAATGGTCACAAAGTTTACAACGTCAGATTTTACTCACTATCAATAATTCAAAGATTGAGGAAGTAGAGAGGGGCAAGAAAAGGAGGACAAGAGTTTACGGAGAAGGAGGGAAGGCGAGAGCGGCGTGACGAGACCGCGGTAGATGTTGGAGGAAGGCTGCACTTCAGCGTCCATTTGCTAAATGTGGCAGAAATACAGCGTGTGGCAGCCATGTTCTGCTCTCTGAAAGCTTTGCAGCATGTTTGATTCCTCTGAGTCCACTGCACTCCCAGCATACACAGCTGCCCATGCATTGCTGCACATCCCACTTGCACCGGTTGTGTGCGAGGATGCACGCAGAAGCAGCTTTTTGTCCGTGTTTAGAGGGCACTGATGTGTGCACGTGAAATCACCGACACTCATGTAGGGGAGGACACAGTTTTGTTCACCAAGCAGGCGTGAGAAACAGCAGGAAGTCAGAAAGTAACCAAACACTTTTTAATAAGGAATTTTGAATAAGGAAAATCTAGCTCACTTGCAAAAGCGTTTATGAGAATTTCTTTTTTCAAATTGTGAATCAGGAGCAGATAAAAAAAATAGATTGTATTTGTGATGTCAAAAAAATTCTAGGTAGGGCTGCAAGCTTCCTGCTCTGCTCCATTCGCATCCACTTACAAACAAATAGATCCATGAACTTTGTTTTCCTTGTCTGAGCTGGAATCTGGATCAAAACTGCACGGCTGAAAAGCTCAATAATGCTTGCCATTTTTTTGCAGCAGTATTGTCATCTTGAAGTTGTGAGAGGTTGTAAGTTAGTGTGAGAAAGTGTAAACAATGTTATGATGGGAAATCAGAGCAGGCTTGTTCCATGCCAACAGTCCCTCCCACAACTCAGAGAGGAATTTCTCCTTTCACTCTGCAGAAACTATGTCCTAGAAAACGACACAGGCTTTGAGATTTTGGTTAAAAACTGCATCATAATAAAAGACCACTGGGAACACTTTGAAAATAGATCATAAGATGATTGGAATGGGACTTTAAATTCATGGATGGTTGTCTCTTTCATTCTAGATGGTTTGCCGGTCCTCCTCCACCCTGTATTCCCCCTGGAGCAATGCTTTGGCATGGTATGGTATGGTTTGACATGACCTCCAACCACCATCATCCATCCATGGTCTGAGTTCATTGCAAGACGTCAGAAACTAACTGCCAATAATTATGGACTTATTACTGAACATTTTTCTGTTTCACATATTGAAATGTACTAGAGTTCCAAATATCTTCTCTTATTGAAATGACTCACAGGTTTCTTCAGCATTTCTTCCTACAAAAATAAACCAAATAAAAAGCCAAAGAGCGCCGAGAAGAAGTTTTAATGTGCCTGTGAAGATGTTACTAAAGGTTTTTATTGCACTATCGAGGCCTTCCCTCCACACCTTAGACTAGGCTTAAGCTCAAGTTGAATAAACGGTAGATCAAAAAAAAAACCTGTGATTTCAACCCGAAAGGAAATGTAATGAAACCACATTTTTCTTTCAAAACAAGGTACCTAAATGATGAAACCATGAATTAAAAATCCTGAAGGAAAATATTGATGCAAGACTTTAAGTTCAGAAGCATAAGGATGCTGGTTCTCCTTTGGGACAGACTGAAAAGTATAAACAACATTTTGGAAACTATTCATATTTGATCTATTTTCCCATTTTCTAATTTCAAAAAAACCCTCCAACAAGTTTGGATTGAAACTATTCTCCAAAGAAGAGAAGAACTAAACTCCTCCATGAAGCTTTATTGCAGATTTGAAGCGAAAGCTGATATAGCCAGTTAAAAAAACTATATTTTGATGATGTTTATGCTTTAAAACAATGCTTTTGTTTAAATTGTTTAAATGGAAAAAATGAAAGAAAAAAATCAGATAAACGTCATAAGTAAAGCCAGCATTAATAGGGCAAATGTAAAGTTCGGACTTCCTTTTTTGTTCCACTTCCTTCCTTCATCTCCTGCCGGTGGTCCTCCTTCTGTCCCAGATGTGCTCCCTGTACATGGTGCGTAAAGTGCCGTGCTCCCAAAAGAGCAACTGCCTGCAGGCGCCCCAGCGTAGGCAGGTGGTGTATATTTGATGAGCGGGTGCCAGGGACCCTCTGGAGGGCCGGGGCTTCAGTGGGGACAAAAGGCCTTGCTCAGGTTTCCTCACGCCGCTGCTCCCTTTGTAGGTGAGTCAAAGCCGCTGTTTCAAACTGCAGAGCAGGAGGCAAAGTTACAGCAGGAACAAAGCAGAAATGTAGATTAAATTACAATATTATATAGATTCACCTTTAGCGGGTTGCCAAGTCTTAAGTTGCCAAGTTTATAAGGTAGCATGTTCTTAGAAAACATTTTGGTGAAGAAACGTTTTAAATTTTTGAGAATTTTACAAGAGGGGTTATAATTTCTCACATTTTTGACATGGATCACAGTTTAAATATTTTTTAAAGTAGAAGCAGTTTCTTCTTATTCTATTATTTAGAGCTCAGAACTTCTGATGAGTTAGTAATAAAGAATATGAGAAAAACTTTGTGTCATTATCAAAAAAAAGACCGGATTATTTCCACAGGAGTGATTCTAAAGCGATGCTTTCTTTAAATGATACATCTGTCATTAGTTGTTTGGCTTTAGTTTATATATTTTTTGCTTGTCTGGGCCAAAAGCTACAAACAGCCCTGCACCATCACACTACCACCGCCATGCTTGACTGTTGTTTTAAGTGTTGCTTCCCGAAAGTCGGTTTTAATGTCACTCCAAGATTTTACAGGACACACATGTTCTTGAATGCTCCTCTAGTGTCTCATTAGTCCAGAGGTTTTGTGATAATCCAGATGTTCCTCTCTTCTTATTGTGTCCATGTTTGTCCAAAAGTCTCTTGCTGACTGTTGGATCATGATCGCTGACCTGAACTGAGTCCAGTGAGGCCTGCCGGACTTTCCATCTTCTTCTGCTTCATTAATGACCTTCTTGTCGTGTTCTTGGACTCTTCTGTTCAAATTCTGTTTCACGTGGGAATAAAACTGTAGATTTCTGTCAGGCTTTGATGTTGACTGCCCATCATCTGCAGACCCTACTGTGTATTTTTGAAGTATTATGACTTTTATTTCAAAGATGAGATCCATTTGATGCCCAACCGTCTTTTTCCGTGTTTACCTTTCCCTCAACAAATTGTAAACATCAAGAAAAATGACCAACTTTATTGCAGTTCTCAGTTTTGACTTTGGGTGGAGCTACTGCCAATGGAAAAGACATTTCTCTACTACCGGTATTTGTCAAACAAAAATATTTCCTGGAGGTTTGCCAATTAAAAAGAGTTTTGAATGTGACTGTTTGATTAATTAAGTGATTAATTAACTTCCACCAATCTGCTTGATTTTCCAAATATTTGACCTTTTACCAATGACCATGACCTTACTCATTGTTTTCTTTAGCTTTAAACTTTGTTAAGGTTTCATAGGATTTCATTTTGTGAAACAAAAAAACGTTAAAATTTTCACAATAACAAAGTATTTTCTTTTGAAACTCATAATAAAAACAATCAATGAAACTTTAAAATCAAAAATTCGAAATGTTGGAAATATATTGCAGCTTTAACCCTGTTCACGCTGTGTGTCCCTAGTTTGAAACGTACCATTAAACCCAGGACTCCACCAAACTTAGCATTACTGGAAAAAACACTTAGGAATATTTTTTTCTACATTTGGACATAAGTTCAGACATGAAAGGGTTCCCATCTTCTTTTAAAGCAGCATCAAAGTGAAGAATTTCAAGCTAAATGTGTGCAAAGGAATTCAGTGAAGTCCTGATGGAGTAAACACCACTGTCTCACGTGCACACACCTGTGTGTTGAAAGCAGGTGACACAAACCTGCTTGCTGTTTTTATGCCAAACATTTAGGATGTTAAAAAAAATTAACTTTTCCCTAAACTGCTCAAATAAAAAAGAAAAAGGAAAACAAAGTAAATCATTCTAAGACTTAAAGTAATAATGAGAGTTTTCAGAACTTAAGGTAATATTATTGGTCTGCATAATTATAAATCATATTTGTAAATCACTTAATTCGTTTACTGAACAATAGCCGATACAGATTATATATATATATAATCTGTAATAATTAGACATCAGTTTCTAAATCTAGATCGTATACTTCTGCTATGTATACTCTGTGTCAATCATTTGACCCCGCCCACGTCTTTGCCTGGTCATTGTGATAACATGTCTCTGTGATCGCGCGTCAGTAGGAAATCCCCCCGTTTGATTGATGCGCCGCCCGCTGACCTCGCGCGGTTTACGCGTGAATATTTCATCACGCGCTCTTTAGGCCTATTTATTCTTTAATTGAGTGACGTGCGTGTGTTTGTGCGCGTGTGAGCGCGACCGCAAAGTAAATGAACGATGATTAATTTATGCATTAATTGAGAGTTGAGGTCCAGCGGAGGAATTCCTGCGCGCGCATCTCTGAATCATCTGAGGAGACTCGCGCTCCAGTCATTGGAGGCTGATTGATGATTTCAGCTCCTAAAGATGCCGATTTAGGCTCACTTTGGATTCCTAGAAAGTTTTCAAAGGTATAAACGGTCTAAGAGAGCTGCGTCTTTGATGTATTTCTATTATTTTAACAGATTGTGATCAAACGATTTGAATTATTCAGTTTCATTGCTCAAAAATGCCAGAAGTTTGCATTTGAACTTTGTAGTTTAAATAGAGAAAACACACGTTGTTCAATTGTTTTGCAATTTGGTGTAAAATAGTTTGTCATTTCATATTTTTCACTCCATATGCACATTTATGGACGCAGAACATGATTTTTCGTCATAAATTGCTCCTCCACGCATCCTTCCTCTAGCGCGTGGGGGCGTGTCTACAGCCGGGTATCTCCATCTGATTGGTGCAGACATCTGACAGAAAGAAGTGACGCTCCTCCAATGAGAAGTAGCCTGCAAGCAAGTGGTCCAATATAGGCGCCCGAGGCGAGGAGCATCTTTACTATAGGAGGTGTTTGCAGGCGAGAAGGAGACAGAAGATCCGCAGGAGTCTCGGAGTTACTTCTCCTCGGCTTTTCTGTTTTTTTTTTAACTCCCCTCTGAAGCTCCTCCTGTGTGTGAGCGGCCGGCTCCTCTCTGAAGGCGTTTCTTCTGGAAAAAATCAACCAAGACGGAGCCGAACGAGGAAGACGGACAGCGACCCTCACTCACCTCTGCAATCATGATGTCGATGAACAGCAAACAGCCTTTCAGCATGCACCCCATCCTGCACGAGCCCAAGTACACGCCTCTGCACTCCAGCTCGGAGGCCATCCGCAGAGCCTGCCTGCCTACGCCGTCGGTGAGTCCGCCAGAACAACTCCCGCAGCAGAAAACGTTTGGAATAACGATGGAAGCATCACTAAATAACTGTAATCCCTTTTTTTTTATTGGAAACGCGCATCCGTGAAAGCTGAAGGAAGTCCATAGTCCAAAAAAATGACAAGAGAAATTGTGCTTCTGAAGACAAATGTCACCATTTATTCGTTTAAGTAAAATACATAAAATAATAATATTGAATTTACTGAAATTAATTAGTAAATTTAGTTTTAAAAAAAGATTGAACAGACTTTGAAGATGAAAGAAATCCTGCGCGTAAAGGACGCACAGATGCGCCTCAGAGGCCGCCTCCTGAGTGAGGGATGAAAGAGGAAATGGAGGAGGAGTTGCACAACCTCTTATATTGTCCCATTCATATTCAAAACCGTCTCGTTTCAATTGTCCGCAGAAATTATTCAGGAGATCGTAAATATTAAAATGAAATGAACATCCTCCCGCGGACGCACGAGCTCTCCTGACCGGGAGACGCGGAAAAGAGAAGTTCTGACGTCAACCACTAAATTATGATCAAATAATAACTGAATCCAAACTTCTTGAACTTTTTTGTTATATAAAATAATTTGTTGATTATTTGAAAAATCTATGTTTAATTGGTTAGAAGTCGGACAAAAGTTCTAAAGTTTGGGTCCAAGTGCACGTGTTCCGCGCCGTGAGTTCCCGCTGGTTCCGTCCGTTTGCCCCTCTGACCTTCTGCCTCTGCTCTCCTGCAGCTTCAGGGAAACATCTTCGCGGGCTTCGATGAGACGCTGCTGCAGAGGGCCGAGGCTCTGGCCGCCGTGGACATCGTGGCGCAGAAGAGCCACCCCTTCAAGCCGGACGCCACCTACCACACCATGACGACCATGACCAGCATGACCTGCACCCCCACCTCCTCCTCGGCGCACCTGCACCACCCGTCCGTGCTCACCTCGCACCACCACCCGGCGCACCACCAGCCAGCGCAGGGCCTGGAGGGCGACCTGCTGGACCACCTGACGCCGGGCATATCGTTGGGGGGCATGCCCGGATCCGACGTCTGCTCCACCGCTTCACACACCGCGCACGCGCACATGTCGGCCATCAACCACATGCAACACCACCACCACCCGCAGTCCATGAACATGCACCCACACGGCCTGGGCTCGCACGGCTCCCTGGGGGGATCCGGCGGGGACGCGGAGCCGGACCCGCGGGAGCTGGAGTCTTTCGCTGAGAGGTTCAAGCAGAGGCGGATCAAACTGGGGGTGACTCAGGCCGACGTGGGGGCCGCTCTGGCCAACCTTAAGATCCCCGGCGTGGGGTGTCTGAGCCAGAGCACCATCTGCAGGTTCGAGTCCCTGACGCTGTCTCACAACAACATGGTGGCTCTGAAGCCAATCCTGGAGGCCTGGCTGGAGGAGGCGGAGCGCGCGCAGCGGGAGAAGATGTCCAAGCCGGAGATCTTCAACGGCGGCGACAAGAAGCGGAAACGCACGTCCATCGCCGCGCCGGAGAAGCGCTCCTTGGAGGCCTACTTCGCCGTGCAGCCTCGGCCCTCCTCGGAGAAGATTGCCGCCATCGCGGAGAAGCTGGACCTGAAGAAGAACGTGGTCCGGGTTTGGTTCTGCAACCAGAGGCAAAAGCAGAAACGAATGAAGTTCTCTGCCACACACTAAGACTTGAAGGGCCGCGGCCCGTTTCCATAGAGACCAATCAGAGACGAGCTGCAACCGCGCGCTCTGCGGAAGGCGCGCCGCTTCGCCGGGACGCACATGCGCGCACCTCCACACCCTGAGTCCAGAAAAAGGCACGTTTACCTCCCTCAGAAATAAAAACTGATGTTTTGGGGATGAAATCGAGCAAAGAAGAAACTTTCTGACTTTGAACAGCAGCGGAGCGGCTCTCACAGCAGTGTTTCTCTTCCCTCCTGAGCACTGAGTTCTCCCTAAAAAAATCAGAGTATTCTCCACTTCTCACTGTCGAATGCAACGAAAAGCTGTTTGGACTCGGGGCGCCTGAAGACTTTTTCTCGGTTGGACAGACGGTTCCGCCAAGCAGCCGCGGAGGAAACAGGAAAACGGAGCGGCGTTTTCCCAACCTGGAACCGGACAGAACCGAAGCAGCGCGGCAGGAAAACAGACGGATGTGGCAAAACTTGTACAAAAATAAGAATAATAATGACGGAAATAGAGGGAACATAATGATGATTATTGTCCTCTTTAGCCGGGATAGCTTTTTTATATTTATCAGTGTACATATCTGTAAATAAGACGCACCTCCGAGTGGAAAAACTCATCCAAATGTTATCAATTGTGTTTTTTGTTCCCAAATCCTTTTCCCATTCCCTTCTTTTTTGGGGGAGGGGGGTGAGTCCGACCTAAACGGTATTTCTAAATGGGGGGAGGGGGTCAACATTCATCAGTTCCACTGCATGGTTTACTGTTAACGGGAGCCGCGGAGCGCCTTTCCTGTGCGCAAAAAAGAATCCGAAAGGCACCGCAGAAAAAATAAAACCACACAAACACGCACGAACACACGCACACGCTTTGGCTGTGCGTCTACCTCATTAGTGTTTCACGTTCGTGGTGGTTCCGAATCCAAACACGCACTTGTGGAGATTTTTGTTCCTCTGGTGAATTAGGCCTTTTGACTCACTGGTGTGTACATCTCACTGCAATGATGCTCTGACAATCAGATTAGGACTAGGATTATTCAGGAGCCGCGGGACTCCCTCTTCGTGCACATCTGTGGAGCGCACTTTGTAGATATTCCGATGCGGGGAGACCGCCGGCCTTATTTATTTGCAGACTTTTTTTTTTCTTCAAGTCATCTTTATTTATTTTATTTATTTGGGTCATCAGACGAACTTGTTTCCTTTGTGAAAGTGTGCTTTAATGTGTCTGTACGCGGCAGAAGCTGAAATAAAACCGTGCACGTTTTCCTTGACCTGCTGGAGATTTGCTCTATTTTTTGCGGTTTTTGGTATGTGTGTGTGTGTGTGTGGTGTGGGGGCTCCTCCTCTGCTTGTGGCGCGCGCAGCTGCTGCTGTGAAACCCGAGCAGGATGGAGGTGAAGGAGCTCCGTCTGAAAGCTGCTTCCAGCGGTGATGAACAGGATTTGATCCTTGAGTGACTGGAGTATTGATCGCTGCGGGTCTGGAGAACACGCCTGCATCACCGCTGCCGCCCGCCGCGCCCTGCGCCTCCTCACTAAGGCGCACTTTGGAAACAATTCCAAACCTTCAAACGAACCATTTCCCCCCAAATAAAAACGAAAATGTTTGATAAGGTTTGAATTTTTGAGGCGCTTAGACTGATATTTAAAAGAATGAAAAAGAACAGGAAAAGGCAGCGCAGGAAAAATGATGAACTGAGACTAAAAGTTTTTAAAAGACACCCCAGGAAAGATTTGTGGTCCCAACAGCGTTTCTCAAATGACGGAATTTTTTTTACTTTTAACTTATTATTTTCTTATAGCAAACACATGAATATTTTATAATATTTAAAAATAAATACGACCGTTTTTATACCTTAAAAAAAATAAACGTTGCAGGACAGAAATAACCACAATGTTAAAATTACGAAACAAGCGTTTTTATTAACATTTTTCCACTTTAATTCTGAATAATTCTAAACCAAACGTAGTTTATGCATTTGCGTAAAAAGCTATTAAAAAATATACGGTTCTTTTTTATGCTTTTCTGTAAACATTTTGAAAAAAAAAAACATTAAGAAAAATTTCTTTTTTTCATTTTTTCTGCAGATAAACGAAAAAAAGACAAATTATTTTAATATTTTAAATATTAAAGTAAAACATAATATTTAAAAAATATAGATTTTTTTCCCTTCTCATTCCGATTTACAAAGGATGCATTCGTTTAGATTGTAAGACTTCAGCTGTTTTCCAAAAGTCGGAGAAAACAACAACAACAAAACATTAAAACGAAATGAATGAACTAGAAAATCCTGGAAGTGTATTTTATGGAGTATCTGATTTATTCTTGTGTCTCATATTTCCACCAACGACAGGAAACTTTTCTGTTTTCAGCTCAGCTGGAGTTTTGATCCATAAACTTGTGATGAATGAATAATAAATAGCAGCTGTTATGATCCTATTGATTTTCCGGCGTGTTTGTTAAGAAGCTGCATTTATGTGTCGTACAACAGCAGCTCGGCCCCCGACGCCACCACCACCACCACCACCACCCCGGAGAAACCCAATCCTGGCCTTTAAAGCAACTTCCACAGGAGGGGCCTGTGCGCATGCCAGCGCGTCATCAGAGAAAAATCTGGGAAAATATTCCAAAACAAAGATAGGAACGTTTGAAATCTACTTTATTGGTTTAAAGCTGAGAAATGTAAGATGATGGCATTCAGGAAATGAGGCTGCAAGAATTTTATTGCTTTTTTTCTGACAGCCAGAAAAAAAAAATAACTATCCTCAAAATGTTATTTATTCTACCTAAAAGCCCCACCCCTGTCACATGTGACAGAATTTAAAAGCCCCAAATGTCCCCTGTACCAAAAGGAGTTCATTCAGTGGAAAGCGGTGGTGGGAGATGTTCAGGTTTAAAAGAGTCCTCTGCAGGAGAAATGTGCATTGCGGGTAGGAGGATCCATGACTTTGACATTTTTCAGTTTTCAAAATTAAAGAACTCTTTTAATCCATAAATTGTTTTTTTTTCATTTGATTAGGAGAAATCTCTTCAGCTTTTACTGAGGAAATGATTGTTTGAAAAATGTCAGCAAGCAAACGTCTCACTGTAACATTCATAGCTAAAAGTTTCTTTATTTCCTGATTTTCTTACTTTGGAAATTTTTTCTCACTTGATGACTCAAATTATGAAAAAATAATAATAATATCACATGGCATCTTGCAAATAATTATCCTCTTCTGTAAATTCATAACAGGACTCCACCTAAAATCAATCAAACTGAGTTATATTTCTTCTCTTTCAATCTGACTAGATTACTGCTGAGTCAGGAAATAATCTACATAGAAGCTGTCTCAAAGATGAGAGAAGATCTTAAAACAGATGAGAATCACCATCTTTGACATGTTTTAGTCATAAAAATCAAAGGATGTTGTTGATCCATCATCCAGGCATGGAGAAGACGGAACCAAGGAGAACTTCCAGGAGCGAGTGACCAAAATGAGTCCAAGAACATGAGAAGAAATCATCCAGGAAGTTCTGAAAGAAGCAGAAGATGGAAAAAACTGCAGGCCTCACTCTTCAGGTCCTGGACTAAAAAAAAAAAAAAAAATTCTGATGAGACACAAGCTTTCTGGAAGGAGTGAGTCCTCAAACTTCAAAATAGAACACAGTAGAACATCAGAGCAACAGTCAAACACTGCAGGGATGGTGTGATGGTATGGGACTGCTTTGCAGTTTCAGGACTTGATAAATGTTATTGATAGACACATAAATCCAAGAGTTCAGTCTCAATAAAATAAAAAAAATAGTTGTTTGGAAGTTTTGTGTCATAAAACCTTTGTGATCAACACATATCTAAAAACGTGCAAATCATTCGGGGCCAATTTAGCACTAAAACTCCAACCTACGTGAACAAACCCATCATGTTTTTTCCTTCATACCGATGCCTGATTTGTTTTTGGCTTTTGGAACCATCATTCTCATTTTTGAAGTTCACAGCTGGAAAACGGTTTGTCATTATTTACAGATATTTCTTATTTTATTTATTTTTTTGCAGACAGGTGCTGGCTGGCATATTGCTCTATAACAAAGAGTAGAACACGGCTTCATCAAAGTTTAATGGATAAATGGCTCTCCAGTTGAGGCCTATAAATTATATATAATTGAGTGTGTATTAAATGTGAGCGATGGATCAAGTTTTTCCTAAAACTAAGTGACAAAATGTAAATAAACAACAAAAGAAAATTAAAAACAAGCTGCAGTTTTCCTAAAGTATTTTATGAGACATTTCTGTATTTGTTAAACTAACATTATTTTACCAGAAGCCGCTTAATGAGCAGATGTTTACTTATATATACTGATCATGGTTTCAATTAAAAGATTTTGAAGGCCTGTGAAGAACAAACTGCCCTGCAGCCTCCTTTGGTGCAGATCTGTCAAGTTTAACTTTAGACCAGAACTATCCAGTCCTGGTCCAGCTACCGGTCCAGACTGTTTTTTGGCCTGATCACCACTGGATACATTAATCCACAAATATTTGGTCTTGATTTATCAAACATAGGGAATCCAGGTCATAGGCAGAAAGTACAGGACATCGTTTGTTGGTTTATAAAGACTCAGATAGACTTTGAGGAAGAGACAGAAAATTAATGTCAAAATAAAAGTTCAGAACGATAAGAAACTGTGAAAATCCAAACAAAAGTTAGAAAGAAAGAATGGCATCCCACAGTCCCGTGCAACAGGCAAGAAGAGGAGAACCCCAATGACTGGCTTAGAAAAGATGGGGAATGGAGCATTCTAACACCCTCTGACAACAGACAGGAGGAGGAGGCTCCCACAGACCACCTCAGATCAGACAGACAAGAAGAGGAGCGCCTCACTGATCACTTTAGAACAGCAAGGGGAATGAGTCCTGCAGACCTGCAGGGAACCACAGATTGTTTTAGAACGGGAAGCGGAAGGGTGTCCCGCAGACCCCCAAGAACAGTCAAGAAAAGGAATGCCCCACTCTGCCTTAGAACAGGAAGGAGAAGGAGCATACAGACAGGAGGAGCAGCTTACCACACAGACCACCTCGGATCTGACAGGAAGAGGAGCGTACCACTGACCCCCTTCAGTGGGGCAGTGAGCTGCAGTCACAGCCATGTTTAGGAACCATTTGGTGGTTTCACCTCACAATCCAAGCCTTTCATGCAGTGAGTCAAGCAGAGAGGGAGGCATTGGGTCCCATTTTTAGTCTTTGGTATCACTCAGCCTGGATTTAAACGTACAACCTTCCAGTCAGTGCAGACACGCTACCACAAAGCCACTGAGCTGGTTGTGCATTTGGATGATGTTTAAAGACTGCAGTAGAATCACTTCAGTTTTCAGTTTTAGACAAAGTTGTTTTTTTTTTTATCAATGGAGGATTTTGATTTTAACTTGAGCTTTGGATGACTGTTATAGTCTGACAGCCAGCGTCCCAGGATTCCTGGTTTTCCCCCACAATCAAACCTTTATCTTGAAGGTGTTTGTTGGATCACCTGCAAAAGTTCTTCAGTTTTCGGTCGTTCTTCAGATCCTCTCAGTTCTCAGGTGAGAAGCAAACTCTCCTCACATGAGCCTTTAAGGGTCTGATGTGCAGAAATCTTGTGTTTCTGGTTGTCAGGCAGCGATCCAGACAACGTGGCCCAGATGAATGATGACAAAAGTAAAAAGAACATATGAGTTTAATAAAAACAGAAAACACACAAGATTCTTTTACTATATCAACCAGCTGTTTCATCAAAGGAAAAAGTCAAGATGAAGAATGAATTAAGAGTATATTCTAGAGACACCAATACTCTGAATAGTTTATTTACACGTGTTGCAGCAGCAAGTTTGATCAAATAAAAACGAATCTCCTTCCACATTCGACTCTGTGATATGTGTTAATATCTTTGCATGATTTTTTTAAATAAAGAAAACTGTGTGTGACACGAGTGGATGCCATGGTTCCATGTAACTGTCATCTGGATGATGTGATTGACTTGTTGCCTTGGCAACCAAGAAGTTGAAGCATTTTTAATTCAGCATCCTTTAATGAGATGCAATACAGCTGCTATAAGAGTTTTGATGTTATTTTGTTTAAAAATGTGCCGCCGTGGTTAGGTGAGTTTACACAGCAGAGACAGAGATGTCTGCAGTGTCGCCGCCGGCTGAGTCTAATGTGATGCGAGGCATCAACAAACTGCAAAGAAACTGAGAATGTCTGGCGTGACCAAAATGACTGTTGATGTTTTTTTTTTATCGTTAGCGATGACACTCAATTAGATTCTGTGTGAAGGTTGTGGAGGAGACAAGAGTTTGAATGTTACTTTTTAGTTTGGAGAGTTTCACTGTTATTTGAACGACACTTTGTCACTTCTGTTTACTTTTGCGGTCACCTTTCCTGTCCTTTGTTAATCAACAACACTGGAGCTAAAGCTTCATTCTTCAACTACCGTAAGTCCTCAACCGGAAAAGTGGCTCTGCATTGATTTGCAATGCTTCACGTCACTGCTGCACATTCATGCAAAGCTGCTGTTCTCTGTGTCAGAATCAGTGGATTCACTCTGATTATGTAAACAGTCGAGGAGTTACAACAGGTCCAGTGTTAAAGGGTTAACTACAACGAAGTCAAAGTTTTTTGCTCATTGTTTCTGTAAAAAGAAAAAAGAAAGATACAAACAACGGAATAGACTGTGATGTATTTATGTGAAAGTACGTCGTGCTGAACCCTGAACCTTTCGGCTCCTCGTGCGGCTGCAACAGAAACGTCACACACAGAAGGAAAGTGTGTGTTCCCTAAACATGCGAAAGTGATTTAATGAGTTTATCTGAAGTGTTTCAAACGATTGTGACCTTCATTCTCCTGATTGTTGCGGTTGTTAACCAAAGCCAAGATGACACAGAATGGACTTCAGTTTCAAGATTAATTTCCAGAGAAGCCACTCTGGCGTTTGTTCATATTCAACCACATCTTCCAGGTAAACTGCTGTTTTCTTTTGCTCTCATTTTGATTCCCCATCAGCACCTGCGTGCCTTCATTTAGAAAAACGGCTTCCCTGGTGCATCTCCATAAAAAACACTCAGGGGTGCAGATTCAGGAGCAGAGTGCATCAGCAGAACTTCAGCGCATGACCTGTTCTGGTTTGAGAACACACAGCCTGGTGTCTTTCTGCACCGCGGGAAGAAATAAACCTCAAGTCAACCGGAAAGTGATCGGCAGGGTTTTTTGTCCCTCGTTGGCACACCGTGGACCCAGCAGGGTCTCATGATGGCACCCGAGCCACCCAGCAGGGACCAGAAACCCGAGGAGTAAGCAGTGGATGCTGCTAATCCCACTTCCCTTCAGATTACTCCATCCACTCCTCTCTGCCTTGTGTTTTCCATGAAGCGAGGAAGCGCATTTTCATAAAGAGACCTTGGCCGAGCGCAGCAGCAATGAAATTTTAATGAAGCTCAGAGTCTTGAGTGCAGCGCTGGGGCCTTAGAGAATCAGCCCTCTGTTGCATTACTATGGCTTTCTCTCTCAGACACACACATAGAAATGCAAACACAACCCCACCCCCCCACCGCCGCCGCCGCTGCTGCGCACACACAAACACACACCACAGCCCTGTTGCAGCGCTGAATGGGGCAGCCAGCTGCATATTGACAGCATGGCTGGAACGGGACCAGACTGAGGGGCGGGAGACGTGTGTCTGTGTGTGTGTGTGTCTGTGTGAGTGTGTGTCTGTCAGGGATTAAGAGGGAAACGTGTGTGACACTGAGCTCTGATTTTTGGGCTGCTTTTCTGCAGCAGTGTTTATTGTGTGTTCAATGGGATTGACCCATCAGCGTAACAGTGCAAAGACACAAAGTTTGCTGTTAAAGACTCACAAAAGACACACAACGGTGCAAGGTGCCTTAAAGCAACATGACAAATGTTAGGATTCTCCAACATGGCGGTGATGGCACCTTACTGCACATGGAAGGCTGCATAAATCATGCGGACAGCAGAGCCTGAAACAGGAACGTGATGACAACGTGATGCTCATGAGGTGGTAATTAAAACATGGTGGCAGTAATTAGGAACATTGTATAACTAATCAGGTCTAATGAGCATCAGGGGCGGGCACGGCGGTGATCAAATCCCGACTTATGAGGCCTAATGGGTGCAGGGAGCAGCGACGGATGCACCGCTCTTCTTCAGCCCTCATTAGTCTGCATTGTTGAGATAATAATGAGGGTGTTTGGGGGGGGAGAGGGTGCAAATACTTTATATTTTTAAAAACATTTTCCTTCTTCATAAATGAGCCAAATGGAGCCAACATTTACATAAATTCCCTTAAAGTTGTCAAGAAGACCTGGCTGCAGACGTCAACGGTCAGAACCGGAAGTCCTTGACCAGAACCGGAAGAGCCCCCTTATCGCTTGAAAAAACGTTAAATTACCTTCCAACCCAACAGTTACAGTTTTTCCTGTTTTAAGTTTTAATAAACGTTTTTTTTTAAACTTCTGAACAGTTTGGGGATGGGATATGGGTAAATCGCATAATTTCTGATTCTGGTTAGTGAAGTCCGATTCCAACCTGTCTGCAGCCAGGTCCCTCTCAGGTCCCTCTCGAAATTGCAATTTTTCCTGAGGTCATAAACTCCACGCCTTTAACAATGTTACTATGGTTACTCAATGATTTAAGAAACTGCAAAATGATTTAATAAAAACGTCTTTTACAGAACAGAGTTCAGATTTACTGTGATGAATGTCGAAACTGATTCAAAAATTAAGAGGAAAAAAAACAAGTCAATGGTAATAAAAATGACTCCATATGAAGAGCACCCTCTCCAGGTACAGCGTGACATTGTAAAAAGTCTGCTGTACCTTAAAAATTGGGGATTATTTCCAGAAACTTGTGTCTTGATAATCTTTAGAAACCTGATGAAACTGAAGATGTTTGTTGTGGAAGAGCGGGTTTTTCAGCATCAGTCTCGTCAAGATGGCGGTCTGACAGGACAAGGCCGTCACCAGGTCTTCCTCCTGCATATTGTTTAAAGTCTGTTTCACACAACGCTATGATGACTGTGTTTGTGGCAGACGGTAAACATTACAGGCCCAAGCAGGAAAACACTGCATGATTGTTTTCCATGCAGATTCTTTCACAAAAAACTAAAATATTGTTCCTAGTTCTGTTTACATATGTTTTAGAAAAAATAAAGATTCCAGCTAAACATTTACAGATGGTGTTTAGTAAAAATAAATAAATAAAGTTATTTGGCCAAAATTTTTCTCCATCTTCATTTTCCTTCATGTCTGAAAAAATACATCTCAGAACCAAGACATCTGAGGCTCTAAAATGGGGAAAAAAAGCCTATCTATAAAACATTTGCTAGAGTGATGACAATATTTCAGTTTGTTTATAGGCACAAAAATGGTGAGCCATTTTGTAGCTATCCAGCCATACAGTTTTGATCCAGATTCCAGCTTAGACGAGGAAAACAAAGACGTTCATGGATCTATTTATCTATAAGTGGATGCATGAGAATGGGGCGGAGCAGGAATCTTGTGACCCACCCGGTAGCGTCACAAATCCTTAACCCTTTTAAAAACTTTTTTCAAGCATTCGTGCATTTTTTTTGTCTGCTCTTGATTCACAGTGATCTGAATAAAGAAATACTCTGAAATGCAAATTTGGCCTTCATTTTCTTTTTCTAGAAAAGTCCTCCATCATCAGAAAAATGCCTCAAAAACATGTTAAAAACACCAAAAACATGATGTTTATTGGAGTGGCTCTTTAAGCGAGTATTTAAATGACAGCTCTGATGTAGATTCAGTCTGAAAATGGAGATGATTAAAAACTTGTTTTCTGTGAAGTTCTTAGTTGGATGGAGGTCTTAATGGAGGTGATTCACGTGCATCATCTGACAAAAACACGTGCTCTCACTGTATGGGTCCTCCTGGTTGTTACACAAAATGCAAATGTTTGTTTTCTCAGAGAAGAAAAACTGTTAACCCTATTTATTCAGATTCAGACAAATTAAACATATCATGGTTGCTGTGGGCCGTTTATTTAGATGAAAGCTACAGTTTCAAGGACTTTTATGCATAAAAAAGGGAAACAAATGAATAACCTTCTTATTATACTATTATAATACCAATCAATGTTTTGTGATGAAAACCAAACTTTAATGATTCTTGTGAGTGTGGTTTATGGATGTTTGCACCAAAGTGCTGCAGGATGCAGCTTTGTGAATACATTCCAGATGCAGTGAAAATGCTATGGATGTCATGAATTATGAAGAGCACAACAACATCGTAGCAGAAATATCAATACTCACGCAGGAGGAATCCCAGATCCTGGGAAACCCTTCTTCAGCTCACCCCGGAAGATGAGGGAGAGTTTTTGAGAACAAACCAGATCTTTTTTCCGCTTTCTCACCTCGCTGATGAAATTAATAAATCACATAATAAACGATTCCCAAAATATAACCTGCAATCTTTCAGGTTTTCTGTGGGATTTATTGCTCATTATTGCTACAACTGATTTACAACAGAAACTGTAGTTTGACTTCTTTGTGTCACGCTTCTCTTTAAATAAACGATTTCAGTTCCAATAAATAATGCAGTGCGCCCATTCTTCATCTAAATATTCATGCGTGGGTCAAACCGTGCGCGTGTTTGCGAAGCAACACGAATCACAACCTTTCTGTAACTTCCAATTATAAAGTAATTAATGGAATGTTAATATATGCTTATTCTTTTTTTCTGCAGAAGTAGAATCGGTGGTTTCAGACCGCGCGCACCTGGACCGACGCGTGCGCCAAGGCGCGCCGCATTGGCGTCTGCAGATCCGACGAGAAAAATGATTTAACTCTAAACTCTAAATCAAATCTTATGATTTCAAAATTAACATTGATTATTTTATTCGTGTTAATTCGTGTTTGTTAATGCATGAATTAATCATCTGCAGAGTTTTTTTTTTGTTGCTCATCTCCTCATTGGGGCTGTTTTGCGCATTTACGCACACATGCGCCATCGATATTTTTAGAGCTTCACTGTTTAGGCTGAACCTCTGAAATCAGAATATCAGTTTTTGTTTTATGACACTTTGAATATTTCTTCCCCTGCAAAACCTGGAATGAAAAATAACCCCCCATCCTCTAAATGCAACCAGCAGTCAATCCAACTTGCTATTTAAAAAAGCGACTGCAAGAAAGAAGATATAAAAACCAACTTCCACTTAATTCAGAGAAATATGTTCAAAGAATCGCGCCGTTTCGGGCTTTTCCAGTCATGTCTCATCAATAATGCATTTTAAAAACTGACAGGATGCCCGAAACGAAGAGCTGCAGCAAGATGAAGACCCGTTTCCTCGGACGCACACCGGCTAAACTTCAGCGTTTAGTTTCAGTACAATTTTAATGAAATTAAATGTATTGATGGTGGGGTGGAGACGGGGGTTTCCTCTCGTTTTTGCTCACGGTTTGGAGAAATGATGCAGTAAAAAGGGCATTTTTAGATGCGCGATGCTGCGGTGTTTCATTCAAAAAATCTTGGATTAAAATAATAAATAAGGATTTTTGCTATCTATTTAATTTGTCATCAGATTTGCAGGATTCCACACATTAAAACCCTTCAGTTGTTTTTTCATCTTCACTCTGCATTTTCACACCAGGCTCCAAATACAGCGGAAGAAAAGCTAAACAGGCTGAATGAAAAGCAGGGAATTGGGTTGCTGGGCCACTTTGATTAAAAAGCAAATTCCTCTTCCTAGCAGTCTCTTTTAGCTGCAACAAACTGACAGAAACAAACTGACAGAGAAACCGATAATTGGTGTGTGAGGAAGCTGGATGGATGGGAGTGCGTGGAGAGCTGGGGCTTCTGTTTAGGGATTCGCTCCTTGTGGACCGGCTTGTTTTATTTCTCTGCCCTATATATCTGTCCGCCTCCACTCTGCTCTGGAGGATGCTGCCTCTGCTGCTGCTGCAGCAGCTGCTGCTGCTGCTGAAGGGATGTATGAAGCGCTACTCTCTTGTCTACGTGATGAATAATGCAGCGCTCGGAGGCCGGCGAGTTTCCAGTTAAATACCAATTTGCTTAACCAGTGTTTCCAGGCTCTGCCAGCTCTGGAGCCACGCCGGCCTCTGCAGCTGAAAGAACAGATATTCGGACCCACAGGAGTCCGAAAGGACCACCGGACCCCAGCTGAGTCTTCCATACTTCTTATTTGATCAAAAACAAATCATTTCATGACAGATGAGAAGCAGACAGGTTTTCTCTCTGGTTCCTGGATGGATTCTGATGCAGTTGTTAGAAAATGTCGGGCCCCACCTTCTTTTTTTTCCCCCTGAAGTAATTTAAGTTATAGCTGATAAATACCTTTCACGCAAAAAGTTGCCCTAAAACTGCTTGTATTCGTATTTGC
>BSAI01000201.1:25371576-25440998 GCA_036245035.1 Adrianichthys oophorus
CCCCCCCCCCCCCCCCCCCCCCAACTTTAAAAACCACGTCTGACTCTAAGCTTCAAAATCTGCATAAAACGATTTTTTTTTATGTTAAAGCATGACTTTAGTGACACTTCTCTTGGTAGAATTCTTGAACTTACCTGCATCATCTCAACTTTGATCCAGTTAAAACTTTATTATAGTTTTTTTTAATGAAAGGTAAGTTTATTTTTCTCTGCAATAATGATGTTTTTGTTGCAGAAGAGATTTCTCTGACTAAAACAGACCTTTTAATGGTTGTTTGACTCCATGCATGGATCAAACACATGATTTTACCTGGAGCGAGACCCCACCCTACAAACAAGCAGCAGGAGCCAAACCTCAGGTCAGACGTCAATCGGGGTCCCTGCTGAGTTTCATGAAACTTGTCTTCGTTCTGGTTGAGAATCCGAGCTGGAACTCGACTGTGTGCCACAAATAATTACCGCCTGCCACCCCAGAGTGTCCTTTTACTACCCCCCCAGTAATCTACTCACTGAGGCAGGATGTAGAACAGAATTCGTCCTCCTCGCCAGCCCTGGAAAAGTAAACACCGCTTCTCCCATCTCTCACCAATTGTTATTCATAGAGCAGATAAATATTTAATTCCATCTAAGGATACCTTTTGTTAACAGAATTATCTTACAAGCCTTGCAGCCCATGAATCCCTCAATTAATTCAAATTCTGCTGTGCGGGTTCAGCCGTCGAGCTCGAGTGCGGCGCCGCTGGTTTTGGCACGAAAAGATGGAAAAGGAGGAAAATGAAAATATATGAGAGAAGGAGGAGGTGTGAGCTGGAGGAGGAGAAAGGAGCTCTGCTGCATGTTTACACAGAAATATGGAAAATGATTATTTAGAGGGTACAAAGTCAAGAGAAAACCAGATTAATGCAGGTTCAATGTCAATGTGGAAACCAGGAGCTGGAAAACATTCAGGTAAAAAGTGAGTCTTGAACTGGAAACATTTTACCTACAGGACTTCAAGAACTTCTGTCCAGACAGGGGCAGTTTGCTTAGATCAGACCACTAAGGTGTGTTCAGACTGCACTCGGTCCATCCAGCAGGTGGGGTCGTATGAACCCAGTTTTACCCTCACTGATGACTTCCATGTAATCAAGCTGGTTAAAACAGCCCTGTTCAATGTTGGAACCAAACCCAGAACTAGACAGAACTGATGAGAACACTGCTCCAGCAGGGAGCTTGGTCCACTCTGAGCTGAGGTCAGTGTGACCACCAGATTGTCAGGAGGAAACAGAAACATCCCAGTGAGCCTGACTCTTCTCACTGTCACTATGTGCTGATGATCCTCTCAACCTGATACTCCAGCTGTTTTTACACTGAACTGTTTGAGTTTCATCACTTTGTTTAAGCAGGAGTGAGAGAGAATCTGACCTCTGGGGTGGACCAAGAAGTGTGTGACAATGAGACAATAAAAGGCAAGGCCTCTGACTTTTAAGAACAAGGATTGTGTGACTACTGGGATCTTAAAAGGTGGATGAAGTGGGATGTGTGCTCATCTTCAACCACAATCATGGCCATAACCTGTCTCCGCCCCCTTGTGTCTTGTCCTTCAATTTGAAGGTTGATGGTGGCAGTTTAAAGTCTGTTCATGTCAACTTGTATCACAACTAATCAAGAGCTTCTGTTGCCCACAGAAATAACCCAAAGCACATGTCAGACTACAGGGGTGCTGAGACGGGCGGATTCTGTGGCAGGTCTTGACGTTTTTAATCAAAAACCTGCATGTGATGTTTTCTGTGACATAGTTTCTGCAGAGCGACAGGAGTTCACTAAATATTCACCTTCGAGTTGTGGATGAGGCTGTTGACACAGAAGTAAGCCTGTGCTGATTTCCTTTGATCCATCTGTTTACACACCCTCCTGCTAGCTTGCAGCCCCTCACATTCCCAAACTAACATTACTGGTACAACAAAAATGGTGAGCAGTGTCAGAACTGTCCAGCCGTACAGTTCTGATCCAGATTCCAGCTCAGACGAGGAAAACAAAGACATACATGTATCAATTTGTTTACAAGGGGCCAGCCGACTGTACATAACTACAAGCTTTTTCAAGTGGAATTGTTTTCTTCTGCTCCTGATTCACAATGATTTGAATAAAAAATATTTAGAAATGCAGTTTTTATCCGAATTTTCTTTATGTACATCATCCATCTTCCATCATCATCCATTGTCTTGTTTTGAGCCATGGATTGATAAGCTCTGATGAGAACATTTACATCATCTTAATGAGCTCTCCAGCTGGAAAATGATCTCCAAATGTTTTGATCATCCTGTCCATTCACCACGATTCCTCATAAAAAAAAATAAAAAAAAACCTGGAGAGTCCTATTGATTCCAAATACAGTCGGCATCTTGGATTCACAGAGAGGGACTCTGCAAGGAGTCAATACTTTTCTCCTCTTTCAACCAGGTTTCATTTTAATCGAGGCATTTGTTTGGTCAGCCGCTGGGGATTAAGACCTGTTGAGGCCACTGCTGAAGAGAGGCTGTTGGCTCACCATTAAAGTTTAATCAGCCTCTCTGCGTTTGAATAATATTCTACCCCATCTTTTTTAATGAAATTCCACTTTTTTCTTAAATTCCCCCAAGCAAGACTGAATGGATATTGGAGAAGAGAACATGCATTTCACATGGAGCAAAAAGGTTTCAATAGGGCCTCTTTGATTGCAGCTAATAATATCCCAATGGTTGATGGATGAAATCAAATAGAATGACAAGACTTTGATTTTTATCCTGAACATCAGACTGAAGATTTCTCAAAAAGCAAGTTTGACTTGGTCCTTTGGTTTAAAAAAAAGTCCTCTGCCAACAACCTTAGAGTGAATTAAAGTGAACACAAAGATTTACCTGGCTCTACATGGTGTGCATCATCTTTTACTCCGACAGAATCACAGGTGTAACGTTAGGGAGGGATGATGTGCTGCAGTCCAATATCTGTCAGCGCTTTTAATGTTGTCAGCTGAACGACATCACAGAGAAAAGAGCTGAACTGTTAGAATTATGAAAGTTTGATGTTCTGAATTCAGTAACTTTGGCACAAAAATCGAAGGTGTCATTTAAACCAGTTTTGAAGACATTTATGTTATGCCCCTTTTTGTCCAGGGGAGTGGAGCATAACAAAGCTAAAGTAAAATGTATAACAAAACAACAACAAAAACAAAACAAAACCACACACCAAAAGGTTGTCTCTATGAAATAAGTTACACATTTATTTACACTGAAACAAACACCAGCCAACAATAACTCGGTGAAGCAAAAGGCTTCCGGGTGAACTAAGACCAAAACAAACAAAACCCTACCTATCTGAACACAGAAATCTTACCTGTAAATGAAAGAAAAGGGAAAGCAATGACAAAACACAAACCTCCTTAGCCTAACAGAAACAGGAAACATGTGCACTAAAGAAAATGGCAGCTCACCCCTACAGCTTCACTTTACAACATAACTAAACAAACTAAAGGCAGAGTGCACCTGAACACAAAACCACCAAATGCAACACAAACAGCATAACAAGTGGAGAAGAGCACCAAGCTGCAGTGGAGCTGCCACTAACATTCTGTCAGATCCAGCACTCTTTGTTTATCCAACTGTTTATTTAAGGGGTGCGTCTTTTCTCACCACAGGATTCACGACATGTTAAACATGCGTATCAAGAATCGATACGGAAAAGATTATACAAAATTTGTGGTGATACAATCCAATTCACATTTTTGACCTAAATGGATACAATCTAGATATTTATTTGACATTTATAACTGTAAGTGAGAATTCCTTTTAAACAAGAATTTTTTTTCTTTATGTCACTTTTTATTATAATCAACAGCAACAAAATGTTTTTGACATCACAGCTTTAAACATTGAAACCAGGCATTTTGGGCCTTTTAAATTGTTTTGTTCTTTGTGGTTAAAGAAAGTATCATTAATTTATTCAGGTATTTAAAGCGCACACCGGATAAGAATCCATCAATGAATGATTTATTTTCAAACTAATCTCATATAAATCCACACACAAAAGAGTCAGAGATAAGCCTGTCCATCAGTCAGACATTATTAACACAGTAACAACGCCCGGCCCTGGGCTGCATGGCGCCCTAGGTGACCCACAACTGGGTACAGAAGTACTGCTGAAAGCGTCCATCATTTAGACGCAGCTCCTGCTATAGATGGTGATAGCTCACTGCACTGTGAGAGTCTCTGATGTCATGAACCCAGACATGATTACTGATGCTTTTGTAGAGCTCTTCAAAACAGATCAATCTGCTCTCTCAACATCATCTCTGTGCATTGTAAATGAGATATACAGGCAATGCTTTCATGCAGCAATGAGGCTAATAAACTTTAGATTATAGCTCCTCCCACTGGTGTCAGGACCGTGAAGTTTATGAACACATTTATAGACCTGCATCAAGCAGTGAATTTGATGAGTCAAAAGATAGGGATCCTATGCAGAATTGACACACAAAATTCATTCCGTGTGAACGCAGCTTTAGTAACATATAAAAAAATCACAATCCGACTCTGCTACAAGTTAGCCGTGCTAGTGTTTTTACAATAACACCCAACCTTGATTGCGACACATAAAAAAACACACTGACATTTTGACAAAATGCCATGTACCTATCACAATCACTTCAACAACAGTAAACACAACCAAAATTAATCTATATTGAAAACACTTTGGATTAAGGCACATTGTTGTTTTTTAAAGCAAATTAAGGCTTTTATTTTTTTTTACTATTTTTTTCAACTTGTCCTGCCCAACAGCTGAGCAATCAGATATGAGCTGAGAGCCTCTTGGGTCAGACAGATTTTACTGTTACAATCAGGGGTTATAAATCCTCGGACACACAAGGTGTATATTTGCATAAACTCCTTTTGTAATTTAAACTAGATTTAATTTATATTGATCATGGTTCTTTCCTTTTTTGTTGGACCGGACTGAAAAGAAGGGGGTGGGGGTGGGTTAATGGCACAAAAGACAGGGGAAAAAGGGGGGTTTGAGAATTTGATGAAATTGAAGAGGATTATTGGGTGGGGGGTGTTGAATCATAAAACAACAGGCAACAAGATGCTGAGAGTTTATAATCATTACAATCAAGTCAAAAAGGGGCGTAACATAAATTTGTCAAAAGTGGGCGGGGCCTGTCCACACACTCAGATGTTGCAAACATACCTGTTGGTTCCAAGACTCTTCACATACAAACTTGTCAACATGTGCACAGCACAACCACAGCTCAGACGCACACTTATGCATACAAACCAACACATGTAAAGCATTTCATTCTGTCATGTAAACCAATTGTGCAAAGGTGAGCCAACACCTGTGTTCAGGTGAATGTCCATATTAAGCTGAGGTGGATGATGGACTGTTAAAATAATAATAATAAAACAAAAAAGAGGGGAGAGTTCCGGACCATTCCCACACCAGGACACCGCCGAAGCAGCAGTGGCAACCAGGGCACCCCACACCTGTACTGTAGGGCCGACGGAGGAGACCTGCCCACCTGGCAGCCCAGCCAAGCACCGACCAGGGGCCGCAGGACCACCACACGTGCCCCCAACACCAAATCGTAGCGATGCACGGGAGAACGGAGTGCAAGCCCTAACCCATCCAGAAGAACATCCCTCCTACCACACTAGGGGGCCCAGCGTGGGGCCCTACTCCCTGAAGGCCCCCCACCCCAGATAAGCCACCACCACCACCCAGGAGTTCTGAGCATCCCCCCACCCCAGCCCTGGGTACGAGCCAGAGTCCCCCAAGGGAGACCCACCCCCAAGCTCCAGGCAACCGCAGGAGATCCAGGAGAGAGCACAGCAGGGGCCGGCCACCCCCACCTAGAGGAGGGGAGACCAAGAGAAAATGGGGGTCCCTGAAGGGTGTTGAGAACATAGCCAGCAAATTAAGGCTTTTAAGTGTGCCTCATAGCGCGAAAAATGCGGTACACAAAAAAGTAAAAACAAGAAGACCTGGCAGCAGACCTGGAAGTCCTTGACCAAAATTCATCTGATGTCACTTGAAAAAAACTTTATTTCAACTGGTGACCCTAACAGCTACACATTTTTCCTGTTTTGCTTTGAAAAGGTTTTTTTTAACAATGCTGAACAGCTTTGGGTTAGGAAGTTGTTTGAACTAAACTTTCAGTTGATGATGTCAGGCGCTATGTAGTCTTCAGCCAGGTCTCTCTCAAGACAGTAGAGAGCACAACAGGAATCAAAAACTCAAATTCAAAAACTAAATGAATAAACTTTCTGATCAATTTCATACTTTATTACAAAAATAATCATTTTCTTATCTGTGGCTTTAACTGACGCTGTTGTTACTCTCCGTACTATCAGTGAAGGGATGTGCATTCATTGCAGAAAAAATGGGCTTCTTCTTTAATGAGTAAAAAGGTTATTTCATGGGAAAAAAGGACACTTGTGCTAACGTTCAAACTTCATCAGTTTATGTATCTGAAACTGGTGTGAACGTGGCACTTTTACATTGAGTTGACAGCATCAAAAACTTATTTATAAAATAAGTTTATAAAATAAAATATAGCTTATTGGTGCTTTAGGAAAAAAAACCCACTAACATTCCCGATGAATATTTTAATCTTTCCTCTTAAACCACAGCGATCAGATAAAAATTCTGCTCAGCAGTGGAGTGTAATACAAACATAAAACAGGGAGTTTCCATTAAGTATGTAGGATATGTATATTATGGCATATTTATTATTAATGGCTTTATTAGCTTAACACATCATAGGATATTCATGATGCTGTCTTAGTGGAACAGAAAAAAATCTTCAGGAGCTTTTGCTGATCTCAGGAGTTGATGTTTCTCCTGATCTGTTCAGCCGTCCTTAAGAAAAGAGGACATTTTTGAATTTATTGTTGAAATTCTTTGTCTTGTAAGTAAAAAAGCAAACCAATGTTACCTTCAGCTTCCTTCTTTGTTCTTTGTTAAGATATAGGTGAGGGTTTCACATTCAGCTGCTGTGTTTTCTTAAAATAACCAGGTTTTTAAACGCTGTTACAAATGAAAATTTTTTGTGAAATATTAAAGTAAAAAGCAGATATTAGGGAAATGTGCTGAAGTGGACTAAATAAAGAACAGCAAAAGAAAAAAAAACAGATAATGTGTATCTGTTTTTAAAGTTTTGATTTAGTCATTTTAGAGATGTTTTATTCCAATCTTAATTATAGATAAAACTAATTTCCACCTGAGAGTGAAAGTTACAAATATGAATAATTAATCAAGGTTACATATGTTTAAGCTATTTTGTAAATCCACAAATTAATATTTATTTAAATTAAAGAATAAAATAAATATAGATCATAAAAGGGGAAGGTTACGGTTTAAGTAGGAAGCATGTAAAAAATGCCCAAATGTAAACATCTCTTTTTTCAAGGTATGAAGTTTGACCATCTTTTGATCATGTATAATTCATTCATTCATCTTCCAATCCGCTTTATCCCTGTCGGGGTCACGGGGTTGCCGGAGCCTAACCCGGCTTCTCATGGGCGAAGGCAGGGTACATCCCTGGACTGGTCGCCAGTCTGTCGCAGGGGCTGATCATGTATAATTTCTTATAATTTCCCTTTTTCATGAGTTCAGATGTTTTTCTAAATATCTGATATTTACTGAATATTAAAACTAAGAATGTTAAGCAAAGTATTTCAAGCAAAAAACTATAGTTGTGATGTATTAACTTTACGTTTTAAACTGTTTTGTACTTTTTTGCCAATTTTGAGAAAACTTGAAAATTTTTTACATGCTGGTGTCAGGTACTGAGCTAAATCCCTTCTGGTTCATCATTACTATTATTTAAATTCTTCCTATGATTGTGCAACCAACCAAATAAACCAAATAACTCATGGTAAGTAACTTGAAGCTTAACTCCTTTGATTGTAAAATCAAGTTATAAATCATATTGACACACACGTCAAGAAAGTTCCTGCTCCCAAAGTTACCTGAATGTAACTGAAGCGACAGTTCCAACGTTTCACATAAAAAGTGATTGCAGGGAGAAGAATAATTTTCTTCTTCTATTTTAGTTTTATGGCAGTTAGCAAACAAAAGAATGGTGCTTTTCGGTTTGGAGTGTGGGTCGAGGGCTGTATTACATGAACACATCTAACGTGAATCCTTAAGGAGGTGTCTTCAAGTTCTGGACTCTCGATTATTTGGGAGTAATCAAACAAACAGGAAGCAGCTGGGATAGGAAGCAGGTTGGAACAATCTGAAGGGCACAAAACACCAACACACTTCAAAATAAAAGCTCACAGACTGAAGTCACAATGAAATAAATGTGGATGGTCCAGAGCTTTGTGTGATCTGGAACTGAACAGTTGTGAAGATTTCCCCTTCAAAATAAACTTGTTTCTCTGTTGAAACATTAAACTCCAAAATTTTCAGAAACTGGTCTTGAACCGACACCAAATACCAACTTTATGAGTAATCTTGAAAGTAATGAATCAACCATCATGTTTCTTATTTGAAAAAGTGTGAATTTTCCCAGCATTCTTTGAAAACTAGGTAAGAAGAATCCTGTGGTTGTGTGTTAGGAAATGGAGGGCGAGCGCAGAAGGAAAGTTGTTTGGTGTTTGAGTGCTGAAAGTGATGGAGGAGCCACTCTTAGTGCTGCAGAGTCAGAGTGGGGCAGATGTCCTCTCTGATTAGCGGGCCCGTCTGTGAGTGCACTAATGCACCTCGCTATTAGCATGTTTCCCCTGGTTGCCACGGGCAGCGCCGGGCTGCCTCCCTGTTTGAGATGTCACAACGGATATCAGTCAGAGCCGCCGTTGCCCGTAGGCGTCGCATCAGCAGGAGAGGAAGGGGTTGTGGGTAAGAGCGGTAAGTGCATCGTGTTCTAGTCCTAGGTTGAGTTTTATCTCTGTGGGATGAGGACATCTTAATGGTAAGAGCAGCTTCTGCAGGTTTTTACTTCTTTCAGGGGTTAGTTTAGGGTTAAGAACTGGGTTTAGAGGCCACGACCGCAAACGAGACTTTAGCAACATCTGGAGACGAGCAGAAAATTGTTTCAAATGTGGATAAAGAGCTGCAAGGCAGAAGAAATTCAAAGATATGACATGTATGATGAAGTAAAAAAAAGTTACGCATAAAGAAAACCATTAAAAATGTGTACATCTGTAAAAAGAAAAGTATCAACAAAATTTCAAAATAAAAGGCAGAGCAGATTTAATTGTTAAAAATTAAAACTTTTACTATAGTTTGTCTTACCTTCAGTGAAATTTCCTTGTCAGCCTTAATGGTCTCAACATTTCATCTGATATCAATAAAACATGTAGTCTCTGAAACATTTTCTCACATTTTTGGGTCAAATATTCAAACTTTGTGTTTTATTTTAGGACTTGAATGCAAAAAAAAAACAAAAAAAAAAACAATTAAATTCGTTTTTTTGTTTCAAGGTGCTACACTAAAGGTAAAAACATCAGAATTCATTCAAAACATTCAGATAATTATAATCTAATTTCGATAAGGAGATATTTTAGGAATTTAAAGAAAGAAAGATTTATTTGTGAAACAAAAGATAAGCATGAAAAAAGTCCAAAGCCTTTGGTGGTTCTGCTCTGGGTCAGGAACATGGGATATGGTCAGACTATGCATAAATAAACCCCAGAGCCTGATGGTGGTTTAGGGCCACTCCTGACAAAGCATTGGTCCAGGAGGAGGACGGGGCGGAGAAGGGCCGGAAAAAATGTCTAGAATGTCGCAAGAAAAACGTCAATTTATTTAAAAGCAAAAAAAAAAAAAAAAAAGATTGTGATTGGTCTAGAAGGTCTAGCTGTTGGTTTGGAGTGAAGCCTGAAGAGATGAGTGACGTGAGAACCCAGCTTACCAGGGAGTGAGGTAGATCTTCCCTATTGAAATGCGCCAAAGCTTCACATAATCAAAAGTATGCTTGCAAATTCCATCAGAACATTTGTGGTGTAATCCTGAGCAGGAAAAAGATGAACGTGGAGAACAGAGAACAAACAGAAGTAGAAGAACCGTCTTCCTTGACCAGCTGGGATCTCAAAGGCTAGAAAAAAAGAGAAATGGAGAACGTTGGTTGGGAAGGACACTAATAGAACAGGAAGCAGTTAAAACACAATGCCCGAAACATCTCCTCTAATACAGAAAAATTCATTTTTGCTGAAAGAGAACAGAAACCAGATCAGCATTCAATCCTTGGAACATCTGCTGCAGGAAGAAAGAGAAAACTCAAAAACATTAAAGCATCTGTTTGAAGACAAAAAAAGCCCGCTGACCACCCTGATTTAGTGAATATTGTTGCAGATAATGCAAGATGAAGAACAACAAAAAAACAGAGTCATACACTTGGTGGGGGCTTGCTTTTGATTCATATCTATTTATAATAGTCATGCACATCAAAAAACATAAATCTGCAACCTTCTCGTTTCTGGATTTTGAACAAAATTCTTAACAAAAGTTTTTTCTTTCAGGAAATAAGACATCGAACAAACATCTTTCATTGTTGAAAAAGTTAAGCCATCTTTCTGAACTGACAGAAATGGCAAAACTCCTGCCCTCCAGGAAGTGCTGAGTAAAAGAGTAAAAGTAAAAGTAAAAGATTTTCGGGATTCAAAACAAAATAACTTGTTATTTCTTCCGCTGCCCGATGGCAATTGATCCATGGACCGGTAGCGGTCTGCGGCCTGGTGGTTGGGGACCCCTGCATTAGATGACATTTTCACATTCAATCCAACTCAAAAGAGGTCCATCAAGAACATGCTGAACATGTTTCCACACATGTCTCTCTCCATTGATTAAAACATCTTCAAGGAAAAAGACCTCCAAATCAATATAAAGGACACAGATTGGAATAAAATCATGACAAAGATGAATTCATCTTCAATGTGTGCGAGACATTGTCTAATACAGTTTAAAATAGTTCAGTGTGAACACCTCCCTAAATCCAGACTGGCTAAAATGTATCCACAAATCAATCCTACACGTGCCAGATGTAAATCATCAGAAGCCAACTGAATTTGCATGTTTTGGTTCTGTTCTAAGATACAGGGTAACCTTTGCCTTCAGGAGTCAGATAATTACTGCTTTTACACTATTAGCACAAAGTTTGATTCTTCTGAAATGGAAGGACATGGCTCCATCCACAGTTTCACATTGGATTACAGATGTATTATTTCATTTAAAAGTTGAGAAAAAAAGATACACACTGAGAGGTTCTGAACAAAAATGTGACTTTGTATAGAAGCCCTTTTCAACATTTGTCAATCACCCATCTATCAAAGTGACAGAATGACCTTCTTTCCATGTTGTTTTTTTCTGTTGTTTTACTTCCTTGTTACTCATTTAAATACTATAAAATGACAATTCCGGGCTGCACGGTGGCGCAGTGGTTAGCGCTCCAGCCTCACAGCAAGAAGGTTCCCGGTTCAAGTCCTGGCTGGGGGACCTTTCTGTGTGGAGTTTGCATGTTCTCCCCGTGCATGCGTGGGTTTTCTCCGGGGACTCCGGCTTCCTCCCACCGTCCAAAAACATGCTTCACAGGTTAATTGGTTACTGTAAATTGTCCCTAGGTGTGAATGTGTGTGTGCATGGATGTGTGATTGCCCCTGCGACAGACTGGCGACCAGTCCAGGGGTGTACCCTGCCTTCGCCCATGAGTAGCCGGGTTAGGCTCCGGCCACCCCGTGACCCCGAAAGGGATAAAGCGGATTGGAAAATGAATGAATGAATGAAAATGACAATTCCCACTTTTTAAAAACATTTTTTGCTCTTGTTACAGTTTTTCTTCTTTTTTATGTATATACACTTATGTAAATATATCTTATTATTATTATGTTGTAATTATAATTGGTAAAATTGCTGGCAGTAGAAGGGGGGGGGGGCTTGTTTGTCTTGTTTTTTAATTAAGTGGAAAATACAATAAAATGAACATAAGCAGTAGTTTTAATAAAAGATTCCGCCAAAAAAAAACAACACAATTTCACAGTAAGTTTTAGAATGATTGGTTTTAAAGGAAGATATAAGAATTTGAATCAAAGATAAACTATTTGGAGAACAACTGGAGTTGTTAAAGAAACACAGAAGTCATGATGACACGCTTATCCATCAGTGCATTTCTACATCTTCTACATCATGAAGACCCTTTTTAGCACAGTTTCAAATCTAAAAATCTTTTTATAAGCAGTGAAAACATTTTCATAAACGGCTGAATAAAACTGAAGAAAAACAAGTCGAAGATAAATAAATGCTTGGAGACCAAACCAGGAAAAAACAAGCCTAAATGTTGCTCCATCGGACAAGAACAGACAGGTGGAGGCAGATCAGGGATGGAGGAAGAAAACGATGCCTGAAGGAGCAAGGGAGTCTTTTACTCCAAGGAGCCATCTTTCTGCCTTCAGAGCTATGCTTTCATTTTAGCCGACATCTCCCCATGACCTTGTCTAAGAAGAGAAAAGGAGCAGAGCGTCGGAGGACTGACAGAAAGAAACGAAAAGAGCAGAATGGCCTGAGAGGAGAAGAGTGAAGCAGAAAGCATGAAAAAGCCTCCAAACAAGCATGAGGCAAGTGTTCAGTCAGACCAGACAACAGGAGAATAAAAATACCCTAAACTTTACTTCACTTCAGCTCCACAACCCACCCATCTCCTATTATTCTTCTCCCTTGTAACTGTCTTCTGAAAATCGCCCTGAGGGTAGGTGCTCTCCTGGGTGGCTCACCCTGAAGCAGAGCCCTTGTTTGTAATCATTTGAGCTCGCTGGAAGAGACGAGGCTTTTAGAGAGATAACCCACAGACTTCACCGCATCTCACCCTGCCTGCATCCCAGGCATCAGGCCTTCTCCCAGGGTGGTGCTTCTCCTCGCGCCTGCACATGCCGTTTTCTGCCTCCTTTTCCCTCCACCCTGACCTGGCTATCCTGTTCCCACCAAACAGCCGCCTGCCGTGAATCCTTCAGAAAACACGAGACACACGACGAAAGAAAAATGAATTCAGCTCTGAAATCTCAGAGAAAGCAGCAGAAAAAAAAAGAAAATAGAAGGACTCAGCTAAAAACAAAACAAACAAACAAAAAAACAGCCAACTTGCAGAACTCCACATTGTCTGCTCAGTTATCTACTGATGCTTTTCAGAAAAAGGTTTCAGCTCCCAGCGAAAAGAGTCAGCATTTTCATTTTGAGGCATGAACTATCTAAAAAAAGAAAAGGTGAAATAAACCACAACATGGCTGGGATTATGGACGTTCAATTCTTCCCACTTTAGGCAATTAATCAAATACAGAAACATAGCGATAAAAACATATACTCAAAACAAGTGGACAACTTACATCAACACTCAAAAGCATGATGAAAGCTATAACCTGGTAATCACCAATTATAGATCCAGATGTCAAATGCGGTTTTGTTTTGTTTGCTTGAAATAAAGCATTTCCAGCTAAGAAAGAACGATAAACATAGACGACAATGAGACAAAAGAGAGACCAGTGAGAATCTGAAATGCATTCATGGACAAGAAAGAAAGCAGAAAAAAGGAAAGATGAATAAGGAGAAAGGTAAGGAATATAACCATCCACAACATCAGAGATTGATCAAATGGAGAAACTTCTTTCTACCAGCCCTGAAGCACCTATGCTCCGCCCCTGATGCTCCCACGCTCCGCCCCTGACGCGCCCTGGCTCCGCCCCTGACGCGCCTTCGCTACACCTCTGAAACACCTTTGCTCCGCCTCAGAGTTTTGCATTGTTTAGTGTGAACATGGACACAAAGACAGGAACAATCTACCCTCATGGGTGTTGGGTGAACTGACATTAAGAGTGCTAAAGGAAAAGCAGGACAGACTTCAGTTGCAGATAATGTGTAACTTGTGTGCTAAAGGGCAAAGAAAAATGTGAAGATCATACAAAACTAAACTGCACCTGAAAAGTCCACGTGATTGTTGTTTGTTTTTTTTTATTTGGTTGATGCAGTATTAAAATGAAAAAGGAACATTTTTCAAACTTCCTCACATCCTTTTTCTGCATTTTCCCGAAAAAGTCTCAAAGTTATTGAATTTAAGCATCCTTTTATTGTTTTTATTTCAAATTGAGTTGACCTCTTTCAGCCTGGATTGAGAAATGATCGTTTAAATGTCTGTGATAACAGCAAAAAAACAAAACAAAACAACAACAACATCATCTGAGGAGGCCGATGGCATAAATTACTGACCAACAAGTGAAGCAGAGGAATATTATTCGCTCACCTAATCTAGGGGGTGGGTGGGTAGGGGTCAGAGCTAATAGAGCTGCTGCACTGAAACACGATTTCTTTTATTTATTGATGAATGCTCTGAGAGAGATTTTTACTTACCTCTGTGGATGTTTGTTTAGCTTTGGTGTCCGTCCTCCTGTTGAAGACATGAATCCATGTTTTCCATCTTTTCCTTCAGCTAATGGATCATCAGGTAGTGTTAACATCAACATTAGCTTCATGTACAGAATGTGCTTCTCTTTAGTTTTACTTTGAATCGCTCAAACTGGTTTTCCTACAAATTGAAAAAATTGAATCTTACAAACATCTTTGTAATGTCATTTTATGTACCCCAGGGAGCTTCTGAGTTTATGTACCCAGAGGCTTCTGCAGGACACAGTCCAGGCACACTTCAAGTGGTCTGAAGCATTTGCAGAGCTGGTTTGTTTCTTCTGCAAACCCCAATGACAGTAAAACAAAAGGGCAGTGAACTTATGAGGCCACAAATTGAACTATTATTTGTCCATACATCTATTATTCCAGCTCCTGTTGGGTGAAGGTGGGGCACACCCTGAACGGTCTGTTGCAGTGCCACATACTCGCTTACATACACATCTAGGGTCAGTTTGGAGACACCAATAAAACCTATGAAGCATGTGTTTGGAGTGTGGGAGGAAACAGGAGAAAACTCAAGCATGCACAAGGACAACATGTAAACTCCACACAGAAGGGTCCCAGCTGGGATTTGAACCAGTGCCTTCTTTTTTTTTTTTTTAACTTGTCCTGTCCAACAGCTGAGCAGACAGATATGAGCTAAAAGCCTCTTGCATTAGACAGATTTTACTCTTACAATCGGGGGTTATAAATCATTGGGAACACAAATTGTATGTTGGTATAAGCCCCTTTTGTAATTTAAACGAAACTTTATTAATAATAATTTTGTTTGTGTTCTTTTTGTTGGACCGGACGGAAAAAGAAAGGGGGAAGGGGGGTGGGGGGGGGGGGGGGGATAATAGATTTTAGAGGATGACTAATGGAAAGGGAAAGTAGAGTTGCGAATCTACAGGCAACAAAATGCTGGAGCCTATACCCATTAAAATAGTGAATGTTGGTCTAAAGTGGGCGGGGCCTGTCCACACACTCAGCTGTTACAAACTTACTTGCCGGCTCCAAGAGTGTTCACAAACTTGTCCACATCCAGTTCACACACACACTTGTGCATACCAACCAACACATGTAAAGCATTACATTCTGACACACACACCATTTGAAGGTGCAAAGGTGAGCCGACGCCTGTGCTCAGGTGAATGTTATGTTAAGCTGAAGTGGATGAAGGAATGAAAAGAAAAAAAAAAGGAGGGAGAGCTCCCAGACATCCCCACACCAAGACCCCCGCCGAGGCCACAGCGCCGACCAAGGCCCAGCCCAGCCAGGAGAGCAGCCCTCCCACGGCGCCAGGCGGCCCAGCACAGGGACCCACCCCCGAGAGCCACACCACCCTAGACAAGCCGCCCACCACCACTCAGGAGTTCTGAGCATCCCCCCACCCCACCCAAGGGAGACCCGCACCGAAGCTCCAGGCAGTTGCAGAGATCCAGAAGAGAGCACAGCGGAGGAGGGATGACCAAGAGAAGTGGGGTCCCCGAAGGTGTACATAGCCTGACCAGGCTATCCTATGTTGTGACTTAGAAGGGGCCCGGCACCCGAGGGTAAGGACCAGAACCCGTACCACAAGGACACAGACACCCTCCAGGCTCAGGTGGAATATGATCCCCCGCTCATGGACTTGCCAGAGGACTGAGGGATCCCTCTCCCTGCGTGGGGAGGGGGCCGCCGGGCCCAGGAGGCCGACACCCAAGAGACAAGGCCGCCGCTGCTGAAGGCCCTGTTCCCCCCACCGGGGATGGGGTAGGGGACAGAAGATCAGTAGTCCCACTTTCCTTGTGTAATGTATTTGTGTGTGTGTTGAGGTGTGTTTCTTGTGATTGATGGGTGTGTGTAATAAAGGGTGCAGTTAAAATTGGCGAGCAGGGGACTGAGGACATCTCCTGATTGCTTACAGGGATGTCCAATCGCCCTCTCACCAAGGAGCCCTAAATGTCTACGGTGCCGTTAAAATTGGAGGGTAGAGCACTGGGAGGACATCTCCTGCTTGCTGGAAGTGATGTCCCAGCACCCCCCCACCAAGGATCCTACGTGTCTAAGGTGCATTTAAAACCAAGAGAAGGGGGCGAAACTGTGCGGAGACCATGGGAGGGGGGACCACAGCCAAGTGGATCGGCCCCTCGAGGTATTCCGCAAGCACGCCCCCCTCCAACCTAATAAGTGTTCGTATGAGGAAGGAGGGGAGGTCGGGGACAGCTACCAGACTGACCCCCGATGGTGAAACAACTGTGTCCCCCCCCCCAGCATTGGGCCCAAGTCTCCCCAGGGCAGAGGCCCCACCGCCCGAAAGCCGACCCCCCAGGCCCCACACCCCCCACCCCACACAAAGAGAGAGGAGCCAAGAGGGGGCCAGCCCCCAGGCGCAAGCCCCAGCCCTCCCCCCCCCAAGCACTGCCCCTGTGGCTGCCTGAACCGGTGCCTTCTTGCTGTGAGGCCAGACCAATGACCTCTACACCACCGTGTGCCCCCACATACTGACAAACAAGTCTAAATGTGGACTTTTGTCCAGACCGAGTTTTGAGTAAACACCAAAACTCACAATGTTGAAGCTAATTTGTAAGAAATCTGAAAACTAAGCATCTTTAAGGACTTCATTTAGTTTTTCTTAGACAGCTATGGTCATGTCTAGTTTGTTTCTTCTTCTCTCTAAATGTGTTGTCTCCATTCCTGGTTCTGCTGAAGGTTTTCTCCTGTTAAGCTACGTTCACAACGTGCGTTGAAGCGGCCACTTTCAACGAGAACTCCAAGTAAACGTGTAAATGCGAGTTTCAGGCTTCTGCATTTCAAACTCTCCCATTCACACTATGTACGTTTTTAAGACTCTTATCGAGCTCTATTTACTAAACTTTGACCAATCGGGGACTTAAATTAGGTTGTGGCATATGGATGGGGTCCTTTTTAATTCAAGGGAAGTGACAACCATTTTAGAATTGATCACAAAGGAGAAATGAATACTTACAGTTTGTGCCCAAGCAGAATTCTATGACACCAAGTCTTATATAGTCATATATCAGAATAGAGCTGTGAAAGCAAAAGCTTGGAGCACACCCAGCTGCTTCCAACTTTAGGTGACGGATAAGCGCTAAACAGTAGCAAAAGAAGAAGAAGCCCCTGCCTGCTCATCTAGTGTGAACACCATGGGCTAAAAGTGTTCCAGAACGTGCGTTCAACACATCCTGGTCTGTCCGTAGCATTAGCATTGATCACCCCTCTGTCGCATCATGCAGACTCAGTATTAGCAGTAGAATGTTGGTTTCACTATTACCATAGATTTATGATTCACTTGTTGTCTGAACTGGTCTGACGATTAAAGAATTACATAGCAACAATCAGAGCGGACTTCATTTCTTGCTCCTACATCAAATCACGGCTCCTCCGAGAACATCTCCTGTTTTTCTGAAGGAGCTCCTCTGCAGGGAAAATGTGGAGATTGAAGGGTTGATTCAAGAAGAAGACATGACATCTCGTCACAGAGTGTTTCTCCTTTGAGCAAAGTCACAGCAGGAACTTTAATGGACAGATCAGCTGCCATGGCTCGGAGCAGGCGGCACACTCCCGTTTTGATCTTACCTGAAAAAAAACACAATCCCAGCTAAAGCAGGAAAATACATCGGGCATTTACACACAGGTGGCAGGCTGGTGCAGCTCGGTCCTGCCATCCACTGCTGGCAGATCTTTTTTTTTTTAAGCCGCTGCAGCAGGCAGCTCCTCTTCATGAATTATGCAGCCGTGGGCCCCTGTAACAAGCTCCAGGCCGACTCTACACCTTGTGTGTGGCTTAAAATATAGATAAAAGCGGAACAGCCAGCTACAAACATGGTCTCTTTTTCAAGACAGAAGCAGGCCGGTGAGGAGAGATTCCACGGCAATTAGGAGAGAGCTGCAGAGAAAATCCGGCTGTTGACGGTGGAGAGGCAGAAGAATGGAGAACGGAGCAAAAGCAAACACTGAACTTATTAAAGCGGCAATGAGCTGGGGAGCGCAGGGCGATTCACACCAAAGCGATACCAACAACAACAGCTAGAACAGTCAGACTGGATGAGATAAAGGCTTGAACTCGTGCAGTGAAAATTGCGCGTGCCTCTATGCTCTTTGAGAATCCCGGGTGACGGGAGATCTTCGTGTTTCTGAGATGAGCTTGAAGTTTACTCCATCTGCTGATTTCATAACAAAGCTTATGCAACTTCTGAGAGGAGAGCAGCGTGAGCCGCAGCTGCTGTTATTTTCAGATCCTGGCTTGAAAGAATGCACTCATTTTATTGAACTTACTGACAACAGACAACCATGGTTTCAACTTGCAGCCAAAAGACAAATGAAATTACTGTGAGAATAATTCATCTCGGTTCTGTCTTCACTTTTGCAAAGTTGGTAATAAGAAGTTGCCCCTGTTTTCTGCAGCCATGGATGTACGCTGTACTGTCTTTAGATTTGCAGTTCAACAGTTTCCTAATGGATGGCTGTTTTTGAAGAACAGTCATAGATTTTCTTCATCACAATGGTTTTTATTCCAAAACCAGACAGAATGGAGACATTTGGTCAAATCTTTAAGTCCCATTAGCTGTCACACACCTCAATGAGTGACATTTGTTCTCCCTATTTGACTCATCACCTGGGGGCGTGGTGAGCTGCAGACACACTCGCAGTCCCTTAATGCTGAGTGTCAAGCAGGAAGGCTCATTTCCACTGAGCAGTATGGTACAGTATTCTGTATGTTTCCATTATAAACTGAACCCATTAAGCTGGATCAAACTGTACCATATTTGGGGCTCGTTGGTTGAAGGTCCACAAAAAAATTGAACGGACTGGTTAGGGGGGAGCTATTGTTGAATCCTGTCGATTGGTGGAAGGTCAACACGACAAGAGAAAGCTCCAAGAAAGCGGCCATATGCATTTTCAACACCCACTACCTTTTTTCAGCCATCATGAAATGCTTTTTTGCTGGAAGACCTCCAATGTTGGTGCTAGCTTTGCTTTTGCCATAGTCACTACTATGATGCAAAGCTATGCAATCAGTCTACACCCCGCATGTGCCGTGACAATCAAACTTCAACTGGAAACGCTCACCTGAATTGCATGAACCACTCTAAACCGGAGCATACCACACCTCACCGATCAGTAGAAACAAGGCTTTAGGGTTCCATTTTTAGACTCTTTGTCATGACTCAGCTGTGCATTTGAACCAACAACCTACCAGTCTCAGGGTGGACAGTCTACCATTTAAAACAACAGATGTATTCTGGCTTTTGTGCGAATTCTGTCATGTTTATGTTCTAGCTATACAAATATTCATTGTTCTGGTTTAAATACATAAATAAAATAAAGCAGGATAATGTCTATTCGGTTGTGTCTTTGTTTGGATCAAAAATCCTCCACAACAGGCCTGACGCTGGCTCCCAATTTTCAGGATTCATTATTTTGGGAAACCATTTCATTCTACTGACAGCTTTTGTCATGGTTCACAACACTAGATCACAACAGCCAAATGAAGTAGACTTTGGGGTCAAATGAACTCTTTTATGATGCAGAAAGTCTTATGTGGAAAAAGTAAAATGGATTAAAAACTTGTGCAAACTTTTACATAGTTTTTCTGTCTTCTTTAACCCTTTAATACCAGAGCTATCGTCAACAACAGTAGATAACAGGCTCTTCAAATTACCAAAACTCTTCGGTGATCCGGCGAGAATTCCAGTGGAGTAATGCAGAGAAAAGCAGCTTTAATTGTGTTAACACTTCACTACTGTAAGGTTTTGCAAATCAATGCAAGGGTTCGTTTTTCTTCTTCAGAATCTGCTGGAACTGCATTAATTGCAATCTACGAGTAGTCGAAAGAACGTCAACACTGGAGCTTAAGCTCTGCTTTGAAAAGGTTCAGGGAAAAAGTGCACAGATGGAGGCAGAGCTGCCATGGACTAACCAGATCACCAGGGAGAATGTGGGGTTCAGTTTCTTACCTAACGGCACTTTGAGAGGATGATTGAGGACGAACGCTCCACATCTACACCACATCCAGCCCAATGAGTGTTGTCACCCTAATCAAGGTTTGGAAATGACAAAATAAATAAATGTTTCGTTATATCTCTATTGCCCCTGCGACAGACTGGCGACCAGTCCAGGGGTGTACCCTGCCTTCGCCCATGAGTAGCCGGGTTAGGCTCCGGCAACCCCGTGACCCCGAAAGGGATAAAGCGGATTGGAAAATGAATGAATGAATATATCTCTATTAAATTTGTTTATAGTGATGTTTCTTCCTCAATGTTAGAAAACAAGAACTGCATTTGAAAAAGGGAATATTTCATGTTGTTCTGATTTGGAGTTATTCAAAAAGACAAACTTTCATGAGCTGTAGCTGTGAAACTGAGCACGCAGGAGGACTGCAGTCCTGAGTGGCTGCAGAAAGGTCAATGAAGACCTTGCAGATCGAAGAGCACAAAGAAAAGTCCCAGTTTTGGTCTGATTCAGATGGGCCGGCTGCTGCACAGGCCTTGTGGGGAAATCTATATTTGTTTTTTTTTTCTGGACTGCAAAGACAGATCCGAGTGGAGGAGTGTTGAGGAGATCTTAAAAAAAGATTAAATTCGTGTTTGCTGTTGATGCTATAAACAAAACAATAGTAACTGAGTTCACACACTCCATGTAAAATAATATTGTTTGAAAAAAACTCTGCTGAACTTTCTGTGGTCATTCCTACTTATGAGCAACGATTAACCTGCAAAGATTACGATAGAATCTGTGTAATTAGCATCTCACTCATCCAGACGAAGACCTCTACATCATGGGAGAAAATCTAAACACATGAAAGGCCAACACCAATTGTAAAGGGCTTATGAATAGTTTAAAGATCTCCCTATGATTCTTTCATATAGTGTTTGTAATAGATCCGGATTCTTTGAGCAGGAAAATATGCGAATGTCACCGTGAATTCAACAGTGAGTATGATATTGCACAAGAGTGAGTTATGTATTCATGGCTCCATTAATGAATCATAGCCTCCCTTGACTTTATGCTCCAGACATGCCCTCTTTGAATATGTCATTAGCTGGTATTCTTTTTTAATGGGACAGCAAATCACTGTCAAAAACAAACAGAAGTTTGTACAAACATTGGAGAGGTTGAGAGCAGAGGGGCTTCCAAAAGTTTACGAAGGATAAGTCCAGCCGATACAGCAAATCTGTATGAGACATGGGTGGGTGTGCAGGAGAGAATAGTGCAAACTATCCAGTCTCTCTCTTCAGGTTACATTATTTATACTTTATACCCACAAGGCTCTTTAAGCAAGTCAAAGCCTCTGTTTGCATCACTTTTGGTAGTCTGCATCTTGGGAAACTGCGTCTGCACAAAGAAAACTGAGGGGAAAAAACATGTATGATAATAAACAGCACCACTTATTTCAAAAAACCTGAAAGAAAAATTCAGACACTGAAAGCTGTGGCTCAGCACAGTGTGTGGCAGCAGGGACAGAGGTAAAAAAAAAAAAAAAAGACCTATAAAAGCAAATATTACAGAAAAATTTGTAACAGAGAAAAATAGAAAAAAAAATGATAAGTAGTAAAAGAATGACTTCTCTTAGTGAAAAGAATTGACTGGATTCACAACAAATCTCATCCTGAGTGACATTTAAATGTTTCATTTGGTATTTTTTTCAAAACAGTTTTATTAGTTGTAAAATAGTAGATCTGTGGTAAAAGTCTTTGTCCCAACTGCCCTTACGGGTGGATTTGGGCTGTTTGCAGATAAAAAAAAGGTCAAACCTGTACAGGGCACACAGGTGGCCCCCACGAAAAATCAAGGTCATTTGGAACCCGTGGAGAAAAATGTTTATGTAGATTTTTTCCTACGAGCATGCTCCGGGCAACAGGTCATAGTGAACACTTCTAAAAGAATAAGAGTGAAATAGGTGAGATGCAGGCGTGTTGTACAGTTTTTTCATTTTTCAATCCGCCCCAGATCCTGTTAGCACTGTTCAAGTGATTCGTGTGCAGCATAACCGTCAGAAAAGCAGGATATTAGATAATGAGAGTGTAGTTTGTGTGGACGTCTTACGGGCACCTGTGGATCACGTGCGCTCACGGCATTCAATCAGTAAGGAGCCAGTACTCACACTTTACTAACGACTAGAGTGTGGCGTAAGGACACCGCGTCGGTCACTTTACGTAACATGAAAAGTGCGAGAGGCACACGCGCTGCATCCGGTTCGCCCTCTGCGGTGCTCCGTATCGATTTTGTTGGCTTCAAATTTTTCCCGCACACCGGAGTTGAGCTGTAGCACTTTATTGTGAAGTTGGGCCAATTTACGACCTAAACCGGTTATCATGTGAGCGAAAGTGCATCTGGTACATTTTTAAAATAAAACCTATTTTTCACTGTACTTGCTTCGCTGTATTCACTGTTTTCACCGTGTCGTAAACATTACGTCATCTCCGCTGACACAGGGTCACAAAGTGTGTGGTAGAGTGTTATTTCGGCCATATAACACCATGGATGAGAAGAGGCTGATCACAGAGATCCAGAACTACCCCATCTGTTTTAATACAACACATGCTAGGATAACGAGTCTGGACTGAAATATCGCAGGCTGTTGGACTTGATGGTGAGTTTGTGTAATATGGACATTCACACTCAGATTAGAAAGTTAAGAACAGTATGCCCACCTTTGTAAATCCATTGTATGAAGAGGAGTCACACAGAAAAAGAAGTGTTGTGAATATCCTCCATAATCCTGACGAAATGAGGGTTTGTTTACTATGACATCATATTTAAACAGTGGGGTCTCACGTGAACCTACGTCAGTTCAGAGATCCATGAGGTTTGCAGCAGAGCCTGTCTGCAGCAGGACCGCAAGCAATCTGTAGTCTGTGTGAGTTACTGACCGAAGTTAGACCGCCCTGCAGCCACACAGGAGCCGGACCGCATGCAGTGTGAGCCCGGGCTAAGGCTTTAACAAACCACAAAATGAACTTCAATGAATAATCCGCTGTGCTATCCAAGGCATACTAGAAATGGGTGTGGGGTCATCTGGACCCCACAAGACAGCACAAGGTATGAAAAAGAGATAAACAGAAATGAGGCTAGCATCCTCTTCTTCATTTTTTTCTTGTTGTTTCATGGTCATGATTTGTTTGGGAGATTTCGTTTTTTTTTTTTTTTTTGCTGCAGATCAAATACATAAGAATTCATTCATCCGAAAACTTGCAGAATGTTTGAAATGAGTTAGAATTGTGTCATTGTGAGTTGATGGATGTTTATGAAACAGACAGACACTCAAACAAAGAAACAAAGACAACAGAGATCTCAGGTGTTTTAAATTTCAAATTTTCTTTGTACTAAATGCCACAAATGATTTTGAACTGAATACAAACATTTTCAATAAGTGTTGAAAATACAATTTTGGCAGGTATGAAATTCCAAAGTTCTGTACTTCTTTTGATTTTGAAGTCTTTAAATTAAATTCACAAGTGTGATAAAAAATTGAAGACATCCGGACGGAAGTGTTTAGCTGGATGAGTAAACACTTCCCCACATCAGTGCCTCTCCGCTCTGTCCTGGCTGAGTGTAAGTGTGGAGCTGCTCTACCCATCGAGGCCAGAGACCAATCTGCCATTCACTGTGATCATCCTTTAGCTCGGTAATCAACGCTTGGAGTCACTTCACTGCTTCCGACGGATAAATAATGCACCGCCCAGCAATTAAAACACAGATCTGATGCTGCGTCTCTGATTTATTGATTGGTTTTCATTGCTTCAGTGCTGACAGGGTTAAGTGTCAGTCACATGATCTAAGTCAGACTTCAGTTGTAGTTATTTATTCCTTCAGTTGGGAGAGTGAATACAATTTCCCCCGATGGTCGATGTATAATTAACAGCTGTACTTTGATTGACGTTGGAGTCCTTCCTAAATGGTAAGCGCCTTTGAGGAGACTTTAATACGACAGTGTTTCTGAGAACCCTTTAATGTCACCTTTTAGAGTGAAGTTTTCTTCTGATGATTCATCAGTTTGAAATCAGAAGACAACTGAAGGATCTGTGGTTTTTCTGCAGTCCACTTTGAACAAAGCAAATCTCTCAGGTAAAAATAAAGAGCTGTTTGACCACTTTTTGTACATTTGTCACTCTAAACAAAGCCCATCATGACATTGTGTTATATAAACAAAATGTTCTCATGTTATAGATTCAGGATAAACTTAGAATTAATGCAGGTTTTGACCTAAAGTCCATCTTTGAGTTCCTCTTTGTGATGAGCAGCTTCCCTCTCCCTGAAAATGACCTCATTTTGGTTTTAAACGTCATGAATTCTTAGACTTTGATAAGCCGAGCAGGTCATAGGGGTGCAGAAACTTGTGTGTCTGTTGTGCTGTTTTGAAAGAAATACAACTATGATTGCAGGGAATTAAAAAGATGTTTTAAAGGTGAAATACACAGCGTATTTTTCAGACTGTTAGCCTCTCCAAAGTAAAGGTTGCCACAGCCACAAATATATTAGAAAGGGTAAAAAAAAATCAAATACGAGTTGCACTCGAGTATAAGTAGTACTTTTGGGAGAAACGTGCAACGCTTCTGAACAGTCTGCCAAAGCCGGCGCCAATCCAATTGATGATTTGCGCGTCAAATTTGCACCTGCTTCCTCTTTTTGACCTACGTCAAATTTAATGCTTTATCCTCAATAAACAACATGCTCCCGTCACATGTGGAAGAAGCTACCGTCAAGTTTTTAGCAAGTTTTTACAATGCACGGAAGACACAGATGACGTTGAGAGATTAAGTAGCTTAAGTTTATTTATTTCAAAGAGCTCATCAAAAGCATCTGTAATCATGTCTACATATCTTTGTTTATTAGATCATTCAGTATTCCTTTTTTTTTTTTTTTTTTTCTTGTTTACGGCGATCTTTAACCATCTGCTGCAAGAGCTGCATCTAAATGACGGTGCTTTCAGCGGTACTTCCATCTTCCAATTTCCATTAGACCTAGGAAGGAAAAAATAAAAACAATTATAATGTCTCAATGCATGTAAGAAAAATATCAAAATTCAGAAGGAAGACTATTACTTTTAACGACTACTTCAATGTTTAAAATGTGCTTCTTGGGTTTATTTAGCAATTTAGAAAAACTGTCATTTTTATTTATGCTGTGCAGCGGTGGATGCAGTCTATTTGCTTGTTATCTTCAAATGTGTCCAGAGTTTTTACAGTGCCAAGTTTTGTGTAAAAGGAGCGTGGCAGAGTAGGTTCATCTACCATTTGTTCATTTTATATTTAAAATATTTTTCTGCTAAAACTAAATTAATAATAATAACAAAGGTTGAGCAGATTAGCAAAAGCAGGACCCTCAGAGACCCTGTCATGCCAGTGTCAGAGACACGGGAAGGCCCAGCTGTGCAGCTCGTCCACAGGGCTCTGCAGACAGACCTGATCAGCATACAGCGTCCACTCTGGAAGGCCTCTGGGACTCCAGACCAAGACAGTGTTTGAGTGAAGGGGGGGCTGGCAAGCATGGACAGCACATCTGCCATCTTATCTTCTGAATCAAACACACTCGCACACACACCAACACACTCTGTCTGTTCAGCAGCTTTCTTTGTTGTGCTCTCCTCACCAGTGCAGATGTTGCGGTTGCTGCAAAGCCAGAGGCTTCAACCTCACTGTCAATCACCCCAACCCACATTCTGAGGAGCAAAACCCACACAACACGTACAAACACAAACACAGTAGTGGTTTTGTTCCATGAGTGTCTTCTCCTTCTTTCTTTCTTCTTCGTTGTTTTGAGACATATCAAACTCACGCTGACTTTTTACTTTTCATCAACAACTAAACTTCACACTTTCAGGTTGACGTGTTCAAAACATGAGCTTTTTAATCCACACAGCTTTCTAACTTTTTTTTTTTTGGTGCAGAGATTTAATGGAAGCAGGTAGAAATCAATATTTAAAAAAAAAGGCATTTTTGAGATCTTTTTTTACAAGATAATTTATTTGAGAAAAAGAAACGGAAGAAAACTGCAATCTGATTGGCAATTAGAAACTGACCAAAAGCCACAATGTGTTCATGTCCAGGGAGAACTTGTGATGCAGAAAAAGAATTGAAATCATCAGTTTTATAATATCCACCTTCTGAGCTCATGTTTGCCTAGTCTGAGTGTGAAGCTGTGATCCCTGTAGTTTCTAGTTGTATTGCATCTGTAGATTTGAAATAATTATCTCAGAAAAAAATATATGGAAAAATGCTAAAAAAAAGAATTATTTCAAAGAACAACTGGATATTTTATTTTAGTTTTTTACTGAATGCAATGCTGGAAAAAACTACTTAGAAAAAACAATTGAAAGGTTTTTTTTTATAACAGCAGATTTTTTTTGTAACATTTATAGCAATGCTGGAAAACATTTGTTTTGAAAATCCACCAGATTTGTTTTAAATGAATGGAATGTCAGAAACTTTTTTTTTTCTTTAAATAACACAAGATTATTTTTGCTTGAATGATGTCGTTCCATGTAGAAGAAACTACAAACACACAAATAACAAAGCTTATTTCAGTTCAACTGTAAACTCGTTAGTCATGTTCAAGAACTTTGTGTTTGAATTTTCCATCCATCCATCCATCCGTCCATCCATCCATCCATCTTCTTACGCTCATCCGGGACCAGGTCTCGGGGGCAGCAGCCTAAGCAAAGATGCCCAGACTTTCCTGTCCTCGGCCACTTCCTCCAGCTCTTCTGATGGGACACCGAGGCGTTTCCAGGACAGTGAGACAGTCTCTCTAGTGTGCCCTGGGTCTTCCCCGGGGCCTCCGCCCCGTATGAATTTTTCATAAACTGATAAAGAATTGAGCATTATTTTTTTTTACAGCAGGAACTGCGTTGTTTTTAATGTCAATGCAGGATTTCCTTTGGCTGCTAGAATGAATCTCAAATCCTGAGAATTAGACAAGCCTTTAAAAGGCAGTAAATACAATATCCTTTTGGGATCGAGAGGTCAATAATCAAATTTAAATAACTGTTAATGTTGTTAGTTTTTTTCTGAAAAAAATATTTCAGCAATAAATTTCACTTTCATATGAGTTTTCTTTCAGAGGATAAATCCTTCTATTGCAGCATCCTTGTAATCCACTTTCTCACTTTGCATTTTAACTTTGAATTTTGTAATTTCATATTTAGTTTACCTCCTGAATTGGGGTACGGTGGGATCTAACATCCGGGTTGTTTTGAGTAAGATGTCAGTTAATATTGAGATCAATTCATTACACAGGATCAGCATTCAAAATAAACCGTCCAACAAATGTCCGTTTTTTTCCATCCAATAAAGAGGTGAAGACGCACCAGACATTTGATTAAAGTCTATTTTGATTTATTCCACATATTAAGTTAACTTTCATTTTAGGAATAAAATTCATTATTTAAGTTTTTTTAATTAAGTATTTATTTTATTCTTTTTATGTATTTGGCATGAAACTAGCATCATTGTTCACCATAATACAGACCTGTTTGTTATCATTAATTAATTAGTTCTGGATCTCTGATCTGCCTCTCGTCGTCCATGGTGTTATATGGCCGAAATTCCGCTCTACCACACACTTTGTGACCCGTGTCAGCGGAGATGACGTCATCTTTACATCACGATAAAAACTCCAAGTACAGCAAAAAATAGGTTTTATTTTGAAAAATGTACCACATGCACTTTACATTTGTTTGCATGATTTCCTTTGACTTTTTGTACCAATTTAAATTCAGGCTCTGATTTTAATGTATTGCTTAACAAAATTCTGAATGAATAGGAGTAAAATAAACATTTCTGAGTAAAAGTGAAGGTACCCCTAGAAAAGACAAATATTTTCACCTCAGGGACAGATCACACTAAAATGTGTTTCCTTAGCATCCGGTGATGGCGGCACAGAAGTACTCATCCTGGATGTCAGGAGCAGGTTCTTAAAATCCGACCGATGGAAGCTCTGATCTACTACACAGACCCAAGGTGTAAGCTGTACAAAGGCCAACAATCCAGCACATAACTGCAGGGTGTAAGATGCTAACTGGGAAAGCAAACATGAAGCGCCACAACCAAGTGGCAGGAATAGAATACAGGAACAGGTGAAGGTGACAGTGGTGCTCGTGGTAATTGGAGCACTCAGGGCTGTAACCCCCATACTGGAGGAGCAGATCCCTGGAAAGATCTCAGACATCTCAGTCCAGAAAAGTGCAGTTCTAGGAACAACTAAGATACTGCAGGACCCTCAAGCTCCAGACCTCTGGTAGAGGACCCAGCTTGGAGAAGAAGATACATTTTGTTTGTCCTTTAAAAGAGAATAGATTGTGCAAATAGCTTGAACTCAAGAAATAAAAAAAAAAAAGGAATTGTTTGCCATTTTAGAAGCTCCATGTAAAAAAATAAAAAAGTAGTAACAAAATATACATTCTGTAACATTTCTATGTATTTAAAATAAAGCTTTAATTTCCTATAATTATTTTATATCCTACATTTTGACAGATTTGTCAGAAACCCAATCACTTCAGGAGATTTGGGAAAAAAAAAACTTTAAAAGAAAACTCCACTGTGTTGGGACCGTGAAAAGTCAAACAGAGTTGGTTAACAAACCCCAAAAGACTGAAACCTGTTGTGTCAATAACATTCAAATTAATTTTAAAGAAGACATCCATCCTCATTACAAAGACTGGTGTCTTAGGTTTAATGAGTTCTACCTCACAGACAGGGTTCCATCAGTTCTTTTTTAAAATTCAGCTCATACCAGGAACATACACTCTGCAGCAGCGTTCTCATTTCCATTCCTGATTTCTGACCTCTCATAATTGGTGAACTGGCTAAGTGATGGCGGCCACAGCTCAGGCCTCCTGTCACCTGCAGAGATGCAGCTCCACCAGTGAATTATTAATGGCTAATGTCATTATGTAGACTCTGCTTGTCATAACAATCAAGTCTGCTGGAAGGAAACTCAATCTGCAGCTTTTGCACTGTGCAGACAATGCTTTTAATTATTGATATGGACTAATTGGGTACAGGATTTGCAGGGCACGGTTACTTTTGTTCTCTTCACAGCTCGCTCTGCTCCTTCAAGAAACAATCTTCTTGGGAGGCCGGCCCCGACAATGCCCCCATGTCAGCAAATTAGCTGGGAGGACGACCCTTTTCTGGACCGTTTCTCAGTCTTCTCCTGTCTCCACGTCCTCTCCATTCCTTTACTCAACATTTAAGATTCTCCTCCCATTCACCCCCATCACGTCCACTTTGGACATTACTTAATTAAGAGAGAACAAGCAGAAAGACATTAGTTCAACATGGCTGCTTATTATAAATAATGAAGCAGCTTTCTCAAAAAAAAGTCTCAAAACATGGAAGGAGCAGCAAACTGATGGAGGTAAGGGGAGTTTAAGTTAACAGAGTTAATTTAAAGGTCAGAGTGATGGACTGAGCTGTGGTCTGCGGGGCCATACGAGCTTCACTGCTACCATTTACTTCACAGCTCACCCACAAAAATGTTGCGAACCTGAAAAGTTTCAGCATAAAATAGAGAAAATTCAGGTTTTTGCCGAAACAACCAAAACTCAGAGTGTGTATATTTTCTATATTTTGCTGGCAGAGTTACAGTGTTAGTGTTAACAGTTGTGCCCAGAAAAAAAGCAAAAGTGCATCAAAAATAAGAAGAATAATCATAGCAAACAGTTCTTCAATTTGTCACTATTTTTGCCAAAAGGAACACTAACAGTAGGGTAGCACATTGCAAAAATGCTGAGTTAAAAACTACACATGCTCATTTATAAACAAAAAGAATACAATATGATGCCAGTAAAAGGAAATAAATAATAAGGAGCAGTGCTAAAGGCATGCTACATTTTAAAAATGCAAAATTCAAGTTTTACAATCTAATTAGAAAACCTGTTGGATAAGAAAAAAAAACCATGAGACTGAACCACATTTACAGTGATAGTTTGATTTCTAAGGCCTTAGTCACATGCACCCACGCACGGAGGGTTGGCCTGGACAGGTGCTGCAGGTTTTTCATGGAGGCTCTTAGAGAAGAGCGGCTGCACAGGAGGATCTCAGGGGTGTCTTGCAGTTCATTCGAGGCTTGTACGGCCACCTCAAGGGACGTCATCAAAATGGCACGTACCATTGTTGCGTGTGGTAAGTGTGTCTGATGACTTAAATTCTGGTTGGAGAACAATAATTCATTTGTTGGCTTGCTTTGATTTGTTTGAGTTGTCAGGATGTACAGTCGGGATGAATTTTTAATCTGAGGCCAAACTGCCAGAGTGGAGTTTCAAAACAACACATCCAGACACCAACAGCATGTTCAGGGAAGCTGGGCAGGTCTGTGTGGGGTCTGAGGAGGGAAGGGATGTGCTCAGAATACTTGCTTTTCTTTTGTTGAGCTGAAAACAAAGGTTTTTGAAGTTCACCGTTTGTGTGCTGTGAAGGCTGAAGAATCAGTGGTGTCGGTTGGTTTGTCTTTCTGACTGCAATTGTTTTTTTGGGGTTTAAATTATTGTCTTTAATTTTGTTTGATATCTTTCTCCTAAACTGTCTGAAGTTTTTTGATTACTGCTACGACCCCTGGATTTGCCTGCATATTAGTGTGATGTATGTGTGTCCCTGAGTATGCTTGTTTAAGTTCCAGCTTCTGCAGAGGTCCAGCTCCTTCACTGATGCAGACCCCGCCCCTCCCGCAAAACTGATTGAGGCAACAACCATCCACCAATCACCAGGCTGGGAGGGAAGCTCAAAAGCTCCCAGGAAGCTCTGCTCCAGTGGCGGCTGAATTCCTGAGAGGAATTGGATTCTCAGCCTGCCCCTGCTGTCTGCCTGGCCAAACCTCTTCTAGTTTTGCCCTTTTGTCGTATTTCATCTTGTGTTCTGTGTTTGCTGGTTTGAGCAGTTGTTGAGTTTTGGTGAGAATTTAAGTTTTTAAACACTAAGTCAGCCTTTAAGTGTTGTTTTTTGAGTTGCCTTTGTTTTTATGGTAAAACCTGCTACTTGTCACCCAAAGAAACTCTCTGTGGCCAACGTAACCCTGCCTGATTATTCATTTTTTCTTTATGTTACATATTTTCTTCCTCCTCTCTGAGGAAGTATGTAACAATTACTGATATTACAATGAAATAAGGTATTTTATGACGTTTTTTTGAGGAGCTCCGACACTTACATTATTATGATAATGCCGTATATCTTCCAGTGGTGGACTATCTCTAATTGACACCTGTCTCTAATAAACGCCGGGCTGGTTGCCAAATCTTAGGACTCAGGGGCTAGTACTGGAAGATAGACACTAATGGATTTTCATGGATTATTAGAAAAAACAAAATTAATAAATTGGAGGGAAAAACTTCAGCCTGAATCTAAACAGAAAAATGACGGCTGTAATTTTTGTATTAGGAATTATTAAACACGACAATTTGAAATGTTTAATTGAAGTTCCCTCTTAGGAAGATAAAATAAAAATAAAAAAGAAATTCACTGTAAAAATGTGTTTCAATTCCTTGAATTGTTTTTACTAAATGTCATTTTCTATACAATTGTTCTACTTTAAGATGCCCTCTACACACAGCTCTAAAGCTTTGTCAACACTTCGCTGTATTATTTTTAATTCTAAAAGTTTCTCAGCCAAAAGAAAAAAAAAAGTATGCTTTATTCTAACTATCTATATAAAATAAACATAAAATAAAGCTAATTCACCGACAGAGAAGCGTTTGTGTTGGAGGATGGAAATAAGGCCCCTGAAAGTGAAAAAAAACAACAAAAAAAACATTGTAACATCATAAAAACTTGTCTTCATAAAATAACTTTAGTAGCTGAAAGACTACAAAAAATTTTGTTTTTTTAAAACTTCTGTTAAGTAGGAATTGAGTTCCTACTATCAACTTGAGGCCACTAAATAATTTTGGCCACAAAATACTAATTTGTGTTTACAAAGTGCAGAACAACTGTTAATTTATGGCCATGAAATGCTAATTTAAGTGCACAAAATACACCCAAATCATGAATTTGAGGGAACCATTTGTTTTCTTCTTTTATTTTATATTTTGAATATCATGTCCAGGGCTCCATAAGGCCACTTTCTGTTTGGATTTTTTACTGCAGATACAGGAAAAAGCAGAGAACAGCGTAGGAGAATGTGTTGGTCCTAACTCCAGAGTTTTAACAATTAACATCTATGTTTTGCATAAACCTTGGTGCTATTACAATGTTTGGGTCATGTAAAGCTTTTTCTTTGTGTGCTGGACACTTTTTTTCTCCTTTTCATAACTAATACAAGAGACATGATCTCAAACTTCAAATTTTATTTTTAGTTGGAAGTTACCAAGGAAAAGACAAGGAATTAATAAAGAAGTTCTGACATTGGTATATATGTTCCTTTTGATTTATTTATGATCATAAGATCATCAATATGATGTATTATCAGAACAGTAACAAAGAGAATTCACAAACATCTTCTTCACAGAAGTGGTGGACTTCAAGCAAACAAAAGTGGATAATAAACGTCTTTATTCTTGGAATGAAACCGGCTCCTTCCTGCACTCGTCTTTCTTCAAGATCATAGACAGAAAAAGAAACCGTCCGCGCTTTTGGATTAAAGCATTTACAATATTTAAACATTGTCTGCCAAACTGCTTGTGCACTTGCAAATTTAATGGAGAGATTCTTTTTGAAAAATTAAAGCTTTGTTCAGTGGTATCATTGCTCGTGACTTCCTCTGTAATCCTGTCTGTGATAAATCTTGTTCCCTGTGTGTTGCAGCGATTTGCTGGAGATGAATGTAGATGATGAACTTCTAGAATCAAGGTGCATCTGTAATGGAGCGACACACCCACAGCTCATCATCTCATGAGGAGACATAGACACATTAAATCTTTTCTTTGTCAGCTAAAATATTAATTTCCTTTAAACAGGCTGTCAAATGCAAAGGAGACGTTTGGAAGTAGGGCAGGTCTGCAGCTGGCAGAGAGAGCTTGGAAATGTATCAGGGACTTTCAGAGAGAGAGTAAACATGAAGACATAGGTCAACAAGCAGAAGTAAAGTAAAATTTAAATTAGCTTCGTCTGTTTGGGTCATCTAGCAACCAGCTTTTGTTTATATTTTATGATTGACTTTATGTTCTTTTGCATAAAGTTGAATTGAATTAAATAAATGCACACGCAGGATGTTAAAGAGGGCTGCACTAAAACACAGAAGGACTTAGTGGGTCTCCTGGCAAATGTTTACTTATTTCTGAACATTCGTGCGACTTCAGAGGCTATTTATGCAAATATTTAGTCTCATGATTAAAATGTTCCTTAATAAGATTATTATTATTGCTTCTCGTTTTAAAATGTTTTGAAGTCTGAAAACTGCAACATTTTGCATTTGCTGCATCTGCAAATGCCCTGGTTGGTACACTCTGGACAGGTCGGCAGTCTGTCACAGAGCCACAATTACACACATACACACTCACATCCACACCTAGGGACAATTTAGAGTGACCAATTAACCGATGAAGCACGTTTTTGGACGGTGGAAGGAAGCCGGAGTCCCCAGAGAAAACCCACACCCTCCAAACAGAAAGGTCCCCCATTGAGGCCCCCAGCCAGGACCTGAACTAGGGGCCTTCTTGCTGGGAGGTTTCTTCCTGTTTTTAAATCAGCCTTTAGATGTGCATGTGAGTGTGTGTGGCCCTGTGACAGACTGGCGACCTGTCCCGGGTATGTGAATGAGTGTGAATGGAACTGGGACTGTAAAGCGCCTACTAAGAAGGTAGAAAAGCAAGTATACACACTTTAGCATTTATCCTGCCTTCACCAAACAGTGGCTGAGATAGCAACCCTCAGTAATGCAGCAGGTGTAGAAATGCATGTATCTGACAGCAGAAACTTACTGGTGGAGAAAACAGGAAAGACACCTTTTCTTAAAGTCCCACTGTGGTCCTTTTCTGATCTATATTCAAAGTGTTCCCAGTGGTCTTTTAATTATGATTGTCGATTTTAGCCAAAATAAATAAAACTGTTTCTGCAGAGCAGCAGGAGTTCATTATGTGTAAGTATGGATACATGCTCCTTGAAAACAAAGATGTTCATGGATCTATATGTCCGCAAGTGGATGCATCAGAATGGGGCGGAGCAAGGAGACTTTTGCCCCTCCCAGCGTATTTTCTTCAAAAAAAATTTTTTTTTCAAACAGCATTTTTGTCTCATCCTGATCCACAACAATTTGAATGAAGAATTACTCAGCAGAACATTTTATTTATTTTCTATCTATGTCCATCATAAAAAAAGCCACAAGAACATGTTAAAAACAACAAAAATATGATTTTCACTGAAGTGGGTCATCAAGCACCAGATCAGAACATTGGATCAGAACCACTGGACTACTGGAGTGAACCAGGAGAACAAAAACCCACTCTGGCAGAAATGAGCTGGCTGGCTTCATCTGTAGGAGGATCAGAGAGACACAGGTGTGGAAACAGGCAGCAGTGAGGGCGGGGCCAGAGGCGGAGTCTTGACAGGGTCCACAAAGTGAGTCTCAAGTGACAAATACTTGTTTTCTAAACACTTTTGTTGATTGGTTTTTCAGATTCAACGAGTCAGCTTTCGTCTTGGGTTGATTTTCGGGGAAAATGAACTTGATGTGATGGAAAAAAAATAATGAAAATTTAAAATCAGGGTCATTAGGAAGGATTGACGTGAACATCACTAGGAGGAGTAAAAAAATAAATCAGGTATTAAATTGTTAGTAAATTTGACCACCAGCATTGGCTTAAAACTGTAGAATGAAGATGGCTTCTGCATGTGGACTGAACATTGTGTTTTTGTGCATAACAAGCACAAGTTGTGCACTCAAACCTTTCACATTAAGACCTGTCCTGCTCACAGACCATAATATCATGATGCTAATGACAGGAAATGCAAAGGGTGGAGGTGGACAACCTAAAAGAAGTGGACTAACAGACACGCACACAGACACAAGCTGGCCTCTGTGGAATAACCATGTCACAATCAAGAGGCTCCCTGCTCCTAATCTGCTTTTTAGGGCCCCGCCGCAAACGCTCATCTGCATAATTGGGACGACAAGTGTGGAGAGGGTGAAGGAGGGGAGGATGGAGGGAGGTTAGAGGCAGGAGGATAAAAGGGAGCAAGTGGAGAAAGCCAAAAAGAGTCGAACGGAAAACAAGAAAAGCGTTGCTTTGGTTGAGTTTTTATGTAAATACCAGGAGAGTAGTCGGGATTCAGATATTGTTTATGACAGTCACACCTGCCGCCCTTCATCACCCCTCACCTCTCCCACTCCTCCTGCTTCCCTCTCCCATCAGGAGTCATTAAAACAGCAACTAAAGAGATGGGGGGGGTTAATCCTTTGGTTCTCTCTTACCCCGTTTCTCCCTCCTCTCATTAGTCCCACATTTTTTGTCTGTCATGATTTATTCTTAATGACTGAACATTTACAGTTCAATTTCTGAAAACAAACCAAAAGAAACAAACAGAAAAACCCACAACACAGCTGAGAAAACATTGTGTTTTTTCATCTTATTTTTGACAAAGTAATTCAACATTATCTGTGTATTGAGCACAGTTTTAATGCATCTCAAAGACATAAAGCAACACAAACCAGCAGTTCTAGATTCGGATCAGCTCTGTTCACCTTTAACATGCAGATTTACAGGTGACTGAAGTAAACCTGTCATTCATTCCTGAGTGCTGACAGTTCAGCAGCATTTTTAAACCACAAATGGATGGTTTGGAAAGTCTTTGTCAAAACAAAATGTATTCAAAATGCTGCTTTTCTCTGGTGTTAATAATTCACAAACATGCTGATTTTTTTCTTCTCCACTGTGGCTCCTAGTGTATGTTAGCACTCATTTTATTAAAGAAATTAATTTAAAAACTATGCTATTGTTGTAGTTGTTTTTATTGCATATTTGTTTTTGTTATTTTTGTGTTATCTGGAAAACACTTTTGTTAAGTATCAGTAAAAATTATCCAGATTAACCCATGAGTGATACTGCAAAGCTCTTTTGTAATTACATTTGTTTAAAATATTTTAGGTTAGAATAAAATGTCTTTATGATACAAAATTGTAGATAATGATAAACATATTTACAATAATGATAATATACTAATGTTAGTGCAATTTATGTTTGAAAAAAAGCAGGTAGAAGCTTATCTTATTGAAGCCTGCCACTCAAAAAGGCTATAATATTACTCTAAAGATAACAATTTAGCATAATCTTCATCAATAGACAATAATAAGAAAAGTAATAATAACATATACAACTACATATGTTTACCATTACAATCTTTGCTTAATATTTTTAATGTCCTAATTTTTATGTTTCCATGCTGGCATTTATCATATATTCTTACATTATGCCCATGCCATATTCTTCTAACGGTTTTTAGACATCAGAATATTTTTTTAACTTGTTTTTGTTTAAACCCCCAAGTATTCCAAAGTTTTGCCAAACGCACAGACACATAACATCTACCACTGTTGGTTTGGTAATTTAAACTTCCCTGGTCATCTTAGAATTTGGGAATTTTCACCTTCAATAAATCATTTCTGGATGTTTTTTGGCAAATATGCTGAATGTGATATTACTACTGTCATTTTTTCAGTAGCTTTAATACTGGTTAATAGTTTGATAGTGACTGTATAAAACAATAATTAGTATGCTCCAAGTATCCTACTGTGTGGATGATCCGAACTGCTTCCGTTTGTAACAGGTGTGAAGGATGCAATGTACATTTGTAATTATTCCTTCTTCAGTAATATACAGAGTTCTGTCGGCTTGTTTAAATTCAATAGGTTTTTGCAGGTATTTTTTTTTTTTAAGTCTCAACACTGAACCATTTCTGGGAGTGCTTGTTACCACCACTGCAACCAAGAATGTTTTCTTCCAGAATTGGTTGTACTCTTTGTTTTGTTTGGGAACAATCACATCCTATAGTTTTTCTTTGAGTCTTCTGTCTTGGTCATCTTATTTTTGAGTCTTAATTTTTCCCTATTAGGAAGAACCCTGTTACATATGGTGTCAGAAGTGGGATAGGATGGCCAGCTGTGGAGCAAATGCAAACGATTGGACTTTGTTCCCAAGAGAAACTGGAGGAAAGCCACTTCAGACCAGGGTGGTACCTCAAAATCAATGCCCCCCAACTCATCTTCCCTATCCTTGATGGGAGAGGGGCGCCTAAAGCCCAAATCCTACTCATCAGATGCTGCAGGTGGGGAGACTAACATACTTAGTATCTGCCTAGCTGATCTTTTATGATGTTTTTAATTCTTTAATAAGTTTATATCCTTTTTATGTATAATTATTGTGTTATTTATTGGTTTGAACTTGTGTACAGCACTTTGGGCCTCCTTGGATGGTGGTGGAAGGTGCTCTACAAATGAATAAAATGAAATGAAATAATTTCATGAACAAAGCATTCTCCACATCTCATCTCTCACACCTGAAGGTTTCTTCACACAGGAGCCATTGTCACCTTGCTTCTCTCATCCTGCTCTTCTCATTTGCATCCAGAAGCCAGTTGTGACTTTAAAGAACGCTGATTGGAGCTCAGGTTCAGGACCTCAGCCGAGGCAAGCATGCAGAGAAGGGATGAACAGGAGCTCCCTTGGATGAGTAATTGAAAGCCCTTTAAAATTCCCACTGAGGACCAATCACAGTTTTCATCTGGGGCTAAACAGAGGTTAGAGGGGCCACTGGGGCCCCCTTAAACAATGGAGAAGAGAGAAGATAATGTGGAGCAGCTCCAAGACCTTAAGGATAATCAGCCATTTTCTGAGGACATTAGAATGTGGAGAGACCTCATAACTCATCATCCTAAAACGTAAAGAAATACAGATTCTTGTGGTTAAAAAAAACCCCATAAGAATCATATTTTCATAAAAATATAGTCAGACTGAAAAAACACATTTGCACAACACTCAGACATGATGCATCCCAACAACTGCATGCATATTACATCATCTCTACATATGTTTTCAGGCTGTATCTCTTTTGTGCATTAACATAAATCCCCTGGAGTTTTTGGTGCAACAAAGCACGAATGAAAACAGTCAAGGATGTGATAAAAGTGAACACGTATTATGATACTTGTGACATCTGAAGACAACAATGGAAGAAACCCCTTTATGAGGCAGGAAGACTTGGGGAGGAAATGCCCTCAGGCAGAGAGAAGTCAGTTAAAGGGAGATCAAGTGTTAATCATTCAACTAAGAAGAAAAAAATAAAGCATTGAAAGATTCATTTCCCTTGTAATCCCTTCAAAGACCTTTGTGATGCCTTTGACGTTTTCTTTGGGGTTCTGATCACGTTAGGTAAAGAAATACAGGAAACTGGAATATTTTGCATAGAACAGTACCGACTTAAACTGTCGACAGTAAAGTTAGTCTGGCGACGGTTTTTTCCCCCACAATCGAGAAAACAAAATGGATAGGAAAAGGATGCTATGTTGTTATTGATGCTTTCATGTCTTTCATTTAAAGTCTTTTTCTGATCTTTCCAAAACTTTTCTTCACAGAATCTGCCATGATGTCATTTCAAATATAATGTTGACGACAAAGATCGCCTCAGGTAAAGCCTTAGTCACTTGCAGCTTTTACCTCAGGTTTTTGGGTTGTCCGAGTTTGTGGAGGGCCGTAGACAGGAGCAGCTGCATCTTAAAGGGAGCGCAGGTGTGTCTTGCTGCTGTTGTACGGACACCTATAGGAACGTCATGAAAATGGAATGTACCATTGTTGTGCATAAGTGTATTGTGAAGTATTTGTAAAGATAATGGAAGTTTCACGCACTTCTGACAGATGTGATGCTTTCGCACACCACACTCTAGTTGTTAGTAAGGTGTGAGTGCTGTTTCCCTGAGTTGTGCCTGCAGGACAGCCACACAAAATACACTCAGATTGCCTAATTTCAGATATTTCTAAAAGTCTGGCTGCACACAATAAGCACGCATAAACCACATAAACAGCACCAACGGAATCCTTGTGCAGTCCACAAGATTTAGGGAGGGTCTAAAAAAAGAAAAATCTGTATGCCATGCCCTTACCTACCCTTATTTGTTGTTTGCAAACATTGCAAACATTTGCAAATTGATGCAAATAAAGATTGTCTGTCTACGGGTTCACTGAGAGGTATTTATTAAACGTGGTCATAAGATCAACCAATGAAGTTGCAAATGAATCTACTAGTATGTAGAAGATGCTAAAGCAAACCTGGTCATGGCTCAGTCATCCTTGTTGCAGTGTTATAATGCCAACAACTACTTTAAACTCTGGTTTTTCTAAAAGAGAAAGTTTCAAAAATTGATTTGTCTCTTCAGCCTTTTACCAAATCAAGAATGTTTGGTTTAAACTATCTACACTCTGATTAATGGTAAATATAATTTAAGAAACAGTAAATGCACATTTTAGACTGAATTAAGATGAAATTAGCCATTTCTTTTTAAAAGTTGGATGCATTTTCTTCTCCAGGATTTATTTAGAATTTGTGGCAAACAACCACCAAAGCTTTACAGCAGCCACACGTGGTTCTTAGCAGCCTTTGGAGAGTCCTTCCAAAATTGGCAGAACTTTATTCGTACACTTGAAGGGCTGGAGTCCCCTAAATTTGTGGCCCAGCACATAACTGCAGATGTTTGGCATGTGCTTTTACATAACCATCAAATGGTCATGCAATCATGTCAAAGTTTAATGAAGGAACAGGCCATGTCTGACAGATCGAGACTGTTTTAAAGCCACTGCCTGTATTATAGGGATCCTTTTTCTTCATTTACCATATCTGGTTAACGCTCAAATGAAGCTAAATGAGAAAGACAAGATAACTTACTGGTGAAAGAACACAGCTTCACTAACCTGCAATGGCAAAATGTTTCCACATCGAGCACCAAGGACAGCAACAAAACTCAGAATTTTTTTTCTAATCTTCTCCTTTAAGTAAATGAATGAATGTGTTTGTTTTTGTGAAAAAGACAAACATAAGTTAGATCAAATCCAAGAGTGTCACATAAAACTGAATTTTGATGTTTTCCTCTCAAAGAAAACTTGCACGACAGTGGAAGACTGAGCAGGGCAACTGGATGGGGAAAGTCAGTGCACATTTATGTGCGGTGCAATCGGGGAGGGGGGGGCTGATGCGTGTTTCCCCAGCGGGACGCATTAACAAGCCCATCCAGTTAAATGTAGCCCCTACATTACCTAATGTACTGGCCCTTCTCCAGCAGTGTAGGAGACAGCAACATTCATTATTGATCAGATGGAGCTTTGGCTCTGAAGCTGGAAGCCTGGTGGAAGGAGAGAGATGGAGAGAAAAGAGGAGGAGGAGGGTAACACATGAGGAGGGGAGCAATATTTGTTTTAAAAAGGGAAAAATAAAACTTGAAAAGATGATTAGGAGGTTGGTCGTTTTACCGTAGTGCTCATCTGCACTGTTTGTGTCATCATCCAAACACAAGCCTTCTCCTTCATGGAGGATCTCCCAGTATCTCCCACCTCCTCTGGTGAGCTGACAGGTCTGGTGTCACTCATACTGTCATCATGACTCGCATAACTTCAGCCATGTTTTCATCTAATCCTTGCATCTTCCAATAAGTCTGCTGTACTTCACTCCATCCCTCCCTAGTGAGGCCGGCTGCTGGCAGAACTGACGCTTCACAGAAAGTCATTGGAGATTTAGCTCAGTTTTCCATCCATGAAGAAGGCTGGGTTACTTTGAGCTGTCCGTGCCTCTTTTGCTGATGTTAGACTTTGTCATCAGCTGCTGGTATCACTGAAAATATTTTGCTTCTAGCTTCTGGCCATTTCTGAGCTTCACCAACAGCCTGTCATCCCAACCAACTTGCCACACAACTGTTCTCCCCCTAAGGATCCAGTCTTGTACGTTTAGTGCTGCGTAAGGTCGTCTTTGACTTTATTTGCTTCTCTTTTACACAATCCAACAAACCAGAAAACAGATATTCATACCAAAACAGCTGCCAGATATTTTCTCTCATCAGGAAACCTCAGCTTGTTCTACTAAAAGGATGTTTATCAAAAACATGACTTCATTTTGAGGGTTGTTTTTCAAAAGAAAAGTGAGAATTTAAATGAAAACCAACCAAATATCAAAAGCTGGAAAAAAAAAATCCTTCATAGAGGTTAGATCATGTACAAGCTGCATTTTAGCTGGTTAAATTTAAATGGAACTCTAACACATTTAAACTGACCTCTGCTTTAGAAAGAGCAGGCCCCTATCCTGATGCACGTGTCTTTTCCCAGCAAAAACTGATCTGATACTGTTCGTTTTCCCCGCCTTTAGGAAGGAAATCAGTAAAAATATGTACTACTCAACATGGGATGTAAACAGACTCTAATGAAAGCTTTTTTTCACACATACATTTACTAAATACCCTTCAATTTCTGTTTATAGACTTGTTTTTAGTGCATTAAGGCACCCTGTGAGGACATCTATAAAAGGTAATGCAATCTTGACGCATTTGCCGCATGTGGAGTTGAACCTCCAATCCAAATGATGTTTTCTTGATAGGTAGGCTTCTAATTGGTACTGAATTGACAAATTCTTCGAGTAACTGTTGCTGGGAAGCCAACCTGAAAAGAATGCTTTGTGACAGTTGGGTTGATTTACAGAAACATTGGTCTTGGACATCTGTGAAGGTTCTCATTTCTCCAGGTTCTGGACCAATCAATCTGATGCAGCTTTCTTTTTGGTGAAATGGATCAAAGCTGTGAATTTCATAACATTCACCGGATACTTTGTCTTTTTAAAAGTTTTATTGAAGTTTTGTGTTTTTTGGCAGAACAATGATGCTAAAAATAAAAAAAAAATCAATAACATGAACCAGTGAATAATGATTAATGACCAAGTAAACCCATGTAATAATGTTTACAGACATAATGATGATGGACCTTTAACTGTAGCTTCAAATGTTTGCTTTTTTGTTCCTTTTAGTTTCTTGTTTTTATTTAAATTTTATTCTGCAAAATGTTGGTGTCTGCAGCATCAGTGACCAGGGGGGCAGATTCAATTATTGATGAAGCTCTAGTGCAGAACTATGTGACAATTAGCTTTAATTTTCTTCATTTACTTGAAATGAATAAAAAAAAAAAAAACAGCAGTGATCGATCAGTGCAACCAAGTGATGCAACGCACCACTAGTGATGCAATGAGCCAGTGGTTCATTATGAAAAATTCCCACAAAACAAGGCCGTGAGGGCTTAAATGCACCAGAAGCTACAACCATGAGTTGTGCCAAAAAACAAGCAAATTCAATTTATTGTGAATTGTTTACATCTGCTCACCCGATTATTTGTTTTTGCAGCAAAACTTTTCAAAAAGTTACAATAAGTTGCATTTTATTTCATATTTTTCATTCCTACCAGTTTTCTGTTGTATTCAACATATTTGTTTTCCTATTTGATTTGATACTTGTGTTTCCTGTCAGAATGTAAATGTTTTTAAATGAAAAAATGTCAGGGTTGACGTGTGAACACAGATGCAGACGACACTCGTAATACGAAGTTCTCTCGTTTAATTGAGAAAGGTTCACAAGAAACTGAACACAAACTCATGAAGATACAAAAGACCATCCGACAACCAGTGCAGGGGAGACGAAGACGTATAACAGGAGGAGGGGATGAGGTAAATGGAAACAGGTGTGCCAATGAGGAGGGAGAGAACACAGGAAGTAACAACCAGCAACAAAATAAAACAGGAAGTGGAACCCAACAAAAAAACAAAACAAATGTCCTGGGTCCATAACCCCACAAAAAATGCATTGAGATTTGGATAATTTGGGAAAGGGTCTCTATCTTCCATCAGATAAGATGATTTTTAGTGGCTTTAACTCTACACATTACTAACATTTTTTTTTCATAGCTTGACCAACATCAGGCTTAACACTGAGTTCCAGTCATGATCCAATTGAATAAACAAATAATAATATGTCTTAAAAGGTGAAAAGCAATAATTCTCCTTTTTTTTCTATTGAAAACAAAAATGTCATTCTTTTTTGTCCGCCTCCTCCTCTACCCTGTCCGCCTGTCTATTATTGATTTCTACCTGAAGTTGTACGATGTTCGGAGCAGCAAGGCATCAATGAACAATTAATTGTGCAAGTGATTGATTTTTCATAGCAAAATCAATAAACACTGCTTCTCTCTCTGCTTGAGTCCATCAGTGTTTGTGTGGAGATGTGCAGGAATATGACCATTATTTCATTTTGGGCACATTTGGCATTAGGGATAACACAAGTCAGCACATACACATTTGATTTTCATTTTTTGAAATATACATTATAGTATGAATAAAACTGACTTCGTGGAGTTTTTTTTTTAGAGTCACGCTAATGTCCATCGCCATGGAAGACGCTGAAGGGGCGACCAGCAAATGTGGCGGTATTTCATGGAAATCACATTCCCCTTAAAGTCCAGATTCAGCTGAAGGTATTGCTATTCAAAAAGCACTATGAAGACACGGGGACCTTCTCCTGTGTCCTAATTAATTATACATGTATTATCTTGACTGTACTTTGCCAAATGAACATTTATTGTTGTTTGATGTTGGCCAGCAAAGTCAGCCACCAATCCATCAACTGAAAAAAAAGCCCAACAGATTTTATACCAGTGGGGAAGAACTTTCATTTACGGAGAAGAAAAATGGTGCACATGTTCACTTTTATAAATAAAAAAAACTAAACGTCAGAAAACTGTGGTGGACATGACTAAACCTTTTCGAGTTAAAGTTTACTGGCCTGGACCCACAGAATTCCACTGAAATCATTTCAATCACTGATAATCTGAAGAAAACAGAAATCACATTTTAACCAAAGAGAAACTATTTCAGATAGTCGATCAACGAATCGGATGATTTAGTGAAGCCGTTTTGCTGAAGCCTTAACTGTGGTTACGGTGTCTGGGCTGTCTGCGGGTGAAAAATGGGCAAACGTACAAGCCACAAAGGTGGCTCACACAAAAACAAAGGCCATAGACTGCTTAATGAACCCGTAGAGAAAAAATGGTTTATGTACATTTTTATCTATGAGCATATTTAAAGTGACAGATTGTACTTTATTTAACACATAAGCACGTTAAGAGTAAAGTAGGAGGCATATCGTATAGTTTTTTTTTTTGTTTGTTTTTTAACAACGCAGCACCCAGATGGATCAACCCCCATACAGGTTAATGAGACTCATGCTACGTACACACCGGACATGTGATGCACGTACAAGAGCATGCTGAATGAAGGTTCTTAAAAGAACTTTTAGCACATGGTGTTCCCATTGGGCTGTCGCTACCCAATACTAGCATTTCTGCCACCTCCACCTCCAGGAAGACGCTTGGTGCGCAATGTTGAAGCGGCTGCAAATCTGATGAATCTTTCTCCAGGCTTTTCTTTCACAGCTCTATTCCAATATACAAAAGACTTGGTGTCATTTAATTCTAGCCAAGCACAAACTGCAGTTCTTCATTTCTCCTTCATGATCAACTTGTAAAAGGTTGGCACTTCTATGAATTAAACAGGACGCTACCCATACATCAGTCCCTGAACTTTCCATGGCTGCCCGTTGTGTACATAGAGTTTGAAAACTGACTTAAAAACTTACATAGCAATATGTGAATGCAAGAGTTTTGAACTTAGAAGCCTGAAACGCTCATTTACGTTCATTTACATTGAGTTTTCATTGGTTTTGGTCGCTTGAATGTTCGTAGCTGAGCCCAGTGTGAACGCAGCATAAGGCCTGACCTGTGACTCCTGTGGAAAAATTGTGAACAGTATTTGAAAGGGAATTAAAAAAAAAATCTCTTCAGGTCTTTGCTTATTTTTTTCACATCCTCTTCATTAACTAACTTAACTAAATACAGCTTTGACCCAGTGCTTTGGCAACACCTTTTTGGCCACATTCTTTCTGCTCAACAGAAGTGGTTTGAATGAGTTTTGGTAAAATTTGGCTTCTAACAACCAGCTTTCCCAATGATCCTGAAAAGTATTCACATTATAAATGATTGACCAGCGTCTGATGTCACAACAAAAGAAGAAATCCTCATTTTTTCCCCCACTATCTGCAAGTGAACATAAAGAAAAATAAAACCTTCAAAAATCCAGACTTCCTCTGAGAAGAAGAAAACGCAGACTGCAAAGATGAGGTCAACTGAAATAAAAGCTGGAATGCACTTTGGGTCGCCTACCAAAGCAGAGTGGAGCTGGACATGGACATAAAAAACAGAGTTGAGAGGAGATGGAGGGACAAGGTGAGGAAAGCAAACAGGGACCCAGTTGAGTGCCCTCATGAAATAGTAAGCAGGAGTTCTGCACCTAGGATAGGGTACTTTCCTGCTGCTGCTGCCCATCAGTGGAAGAGGGTGAAAGGACGGAAAGTCGGGCTGTGCCTTGCATGCCCTGATGGGGTGGGGGGGGGTTGTGACTTTAGCCCCCCCATAGCCTTAAGTCAGACTGAAAGGATGGATGGGCAGATAAATTTTTGATTTGAGAAGTGAAAAAAGGATGAAAAATGCATCACAAAAATACATGATAGCACTACAGAGGTTTACTTTAAGAAGTGTTTGCAATGACAGAAAGAAACTGTTTCTTTTGGGTTTTTTTTTTTAACTTAACCAAAAACTCTTTGATGCGTCCCGCCATGATTTAAAACAAATTATCAAGTCATTACGGTTCCTTTTAACAAGATTTAGTAAAAACTGGAGCAAAAACTTACTTACAAACCCAAAAAAATGAAGTTAATCGCATGGTCTAACTTAACCCATCAAGGAAAGAGATTTTTTTTATTCTCTTCTATTAAATTAATATTAGACTAGGATTTGTTTTTAGACCCGAGCTTCTCAAATGATGTGCATGTACATGATTTCACTGCCAATTGCATCACTTTGGTATTAAAACCTGCTCAAAAGAGACATTTTGACCAGACTTAAGAGATCGTAGTCCCCCTTCATCCTTCCTTTGACATGCCTGCTGTCTTTCCTCATCATTTTACAGAAGCTCTATCAACTCATGTGGATAAAAGATAAATGGCGCATGCTTTTGTACTGCTCTTTAAATCTTTAACACTGAAGTCAAAGCTCCAGTGTTATGCGATGGTCATATGTTTCAAAATGCCACCACGCTGCAATCTAAATGCAAGTTTTTCAGCAAATTTGTAATCGGGAAGTGGCAGTTGCATTTTTACATGCCGCTGGGTGGCTGCAGGGGTTTTGAGAAAGAGTTAACATTTTACGGATGATTTTTATCTAAAGTTGACACCTGCTAGTGTCCGGCCGGGCACATTTCGAAGTCGAGCAGTGGCAGTCCAGTGACAGGCAGGAACAAAGCCATTGTGAAATTGGGCGACAGCTGGGTGGCCACAAGGCGGTGGCAGCCAGATCACCGGCTGGCAGCATCTCCGATTAGATGATGTGTAAATGTCTCCAGACAGTGGCCATGTTGCACACCAGACAGCCAACTATAATCATGACCACACAAACGATTATCAAGAAAAAAGAAAGAAAAATCGGGTGGCGGCACGAAGTCTTGACAATTCTGCTGATGCCTCCCCATCGCGTGATGGCAGTTGTTTTTGTGATGGCAGCATTAATGGGTTGACATTCTTTCGACTACCGTTACTCTTCAACCATTGATGCAGCTATTCCAGTGGAGAAAAGCAGCTTTGGTCTGATGTACAACACTTTATGTTCAAAATGTTTATCAGTGCAAAGCAGATACGAAGAAGCCTCTTTTCTCCTCATCAGAATCAGCTGATTCACGTTGATAACACAAATGGTCAAATATTTACAGAATGTCAAAGAGCGTGTGATATCACTGGTGTCAAAGGTTTATGACAAAAAGCGCTTTACAGTTACAGTCTGCTGCCAAACACCGGCGTCAGCCTCAACCATCAGGCGCAATGTGGGGTTCAGTGTCTAGCTAAGGATTCTTCAGTACAAGGGTGAGCAAGACTGGAACTTTATCTCTGCACCACTGGCAGCGGATGTCCCAGTGTTTTTGCATCTCAAGTCAAGTCTAATCAAGATCTTTTGGTATCCACTGACGGATGCATGTGTTTGGATTTTAACAACCACTTTCACCCAAAAAAAGAATGTAATTCAAAGTGCATTTTATTAACTTCCTCTGTGACCGATTAATTAAGCTGAATTCGAGCTGAAACCGGGTTGCAGAGTCAGTCCAGGTTCAGAGAAATCTATTCTGTTTTACACTCTTATTTTATTCAGTTTAAGCAAGACATAAATCACAGATTCCATAAAAAGGCCACCAACACTTTAAATCTACATTTTAGTGGATTTGAGCAACTTTTGATTTCCCTAAAGAAATTGAGCAACAATTTTCATTTCGTTTTTACCAGAAAAATTGTTTTGAGTAAAACAGATGTTACCATTGCAAAAAAGATTTTAAAAAAATCAGAAAAGAGTTAAAAATCAGGGAGATTCAAGAAAAAAATGGATAAGAAGCTGAGTCTAAGAAGATGACCACGGCGAGACAAAAATCAGTTAAATATTAATGAGATGTAACATTCATGCAGTAATTTTTTTTCTGTCCTCCTCTTGTTCATAGTGTCAGCAGATGTGTCGCCACCTCCGGAAATACACACAGAAACCACACATCAGAAGCTCCTAATGGTCTAGACAGGGCAGAGTCAAGTGTGCACATGTGCGCACGCGTGAGCGAGGAGGCCCATTTGCAAGTTGGGAAATGAACACGTTGTGGCACTCAGGGCATCTGCAGCATTTCAGTGTAAGAAAAGCGTGATTCACCCTGAAGCTGCAGCGAGGAGCATCCCATGACTTCAACAGCGGTAGGGCTACAGCTTTTTGAGCATCTGTGAGGGCTGCAGTGACTGATGGCCATCTTATGATGACTCACATCCATCCACTCCACTTTCCTCTCCACCTTCTCTATCTTGGTAAAATGTTAGTCAAACATCATCCATTAACTTTAGAAACTCAAGCAGAGAAACTCTGCCATCCATCTGCTGTTGCTCCTCCTGTAGGACTCTTGGAGAGTTAATGTTTCTAGTGTGTCCTGAAACAACCATTTGGCCTCCCACACACACCAGTTCAATTTAGCGCCAAAAATATAATCGCACAAATGATTTCAAAAATTAATAAAGGTAAAAGAAGCAGATTATATGCATGAATGTATGTAACTTCCAGTACAGTTTTTAGAAAGACAATAGATATGTCCACGAAGCTATTCCGCTGTCCAAAAGTTCTGATTCACTTTCAGTTGTTGCTTTAACCCTCTTCCATGTCTTATGTGCTCAACTTCTGGATGCAGAGCATGTCTTTAGAGGTCCTGATGCAGTCTGCCTCTGCCCTGAAGCTCCAGATTACACAGTGATACGTGTGCTTAGACTTAACAACTGCATATTTTGTTCCTCAAGGGTTTAAGGATGTTGCAACCAATTCACACTTTTTGAAAAACATAAAACACTTTGTCCAGTTGGTCTAATTTGGAACGAGTTCCATCATCCAATCAAGTTGAAGAGGCTTAAACATAAACCTCATTCTAACCAATCAAACACACTTTGCATGCCGACAGGTGATAAAAGAGCTATTTCCCAACTAAAATCCCACCTGAACATCTTGTACCAGTTCAGTGTATGCACTGCACATTGTCAGAAGTTTTCACGTTTTTGCTTGAAATATTAAGAAATATTTAATTTACAGAAATTGGTAATGTCACACCAATTATTGATGGCTTTTAGGAAGAAGCAGCCGCATGTATCAATGCCCACAAAGTGAGGACAAATTGATTTAAACAAAATCCCTTGATGTGCAGTGAACCAAACCCAATAAAAAAAGAAGGACAAAGAAAATGAAGTTATGCAACTCCATCGTTATGGAATAACACAAGTTCACTTTGTCTTTTGCAGAGTCAATAGTAGAGTTTGTTCAGCTGTGGACCACACTGCAGTAAAATCTAAATCTTTTGACACATTTAATGATTTTATTTGTTACAATATATTTCTTCTTGCACATTTTCACCAAACAAGGACAACTTTGATATTTTACTTTAGCTGATGTGCAGATTAAGGAAGAAGAAAGATGTGGAAAAAAAACGGCAAACAGCCGAGGACAAAAAAAAAGGAATCGGAAGTTTGAGAAAGATTACAATTGAAAGGAGAATGAAAAAGACAAAGAGAAAGAAGACAGGGAAGGAGGACAAGGCCCACCACACTCCAGCTATAGAAAAGACTGCAATCAATAATTCACATCATCTGTCACTGCGCGCTCCACTGGACCACTCAACAAACAGCAGCCGTAATTCAAGACTAAAACAAACACGCACATATAGGCAAGGGAAGTGCACGTACGGGATGGTGCATGCATGGATTTGCATTCGCGCACATGCACGCATGCAACATTAAAACTCGCCCTTACGACCTCTGGCTGACTTCCCGCTAAAAGCAAACTGGCTGAGGTCAAATGACAGCTTTGTGACCCAGTCCTCTTTTTTATCTTTGCTGCTTCGTTTTCCGCCCTGGACTTCTGTCTCTCTGAGACGACACTCCAGGAAGCGTGCTTCACACAGACCCGCTTTTGTCTGTACAGCGGCCATGTTAAATTCATGCAGTGCATGTCGCTGCTAGCTAGAACCTGACAGTAAATATTTGATACGTAAAATTCCCCCAAGCGCACGATTAGATCTGTTGGGGGCAAACATAAAGCGATAGCGGCCATGTTAAATTTACAAGGTTTGTTTTGGAGAGTAAAAATCCAGGAAATACCCACGAGGAAAGTCATGAGTGATCTGGGCTCAGGCCTAAAGGTGCTTTGCATGTTTGATGGTGTCGGTTTAATCAGCTAATGTTGTGGGACACACACAAACGTGGATCATGGGCCAAATTAGTCCTTAATTGTTTCATGTTTATGGTAAAGAGTTGCCATATTATTCGGATCACAAGACCCACCAAAACTCAATCATTTCCCAGAAATTGACAGTTACTTATAATCTGATGCATTTTGCGTACAAATTCTGGTTGTGTTTACCAACCTGAAAGCGATTTTCTGTGGTACACGATGCTCAACTTTCTGTCCATGTGCTTCAGTACGGCTTTGGTAAAACAGCACTGCTTGATGGATTGTTGGAGCAATGGGTACTGTAGCCAGTGGGAAAATACTTTGCTTTAACATATTGAACTGAAAAAGCAAGAGCATCCTTTTGTATTGTATGTGTTTCAGCTGAGCAGGGGCTGCATGGTGGTGTTTTGGTTAGTCTCGCCTCACAGCGAGAAGGTCCTGGTTAAAATCCCAGGCTGGGTTCCTTCTGTGTGGGGTTAGCATCTTATCTTTATTGACGTATGTGTTTTCTCGTATTACTCTGGTTTCCTCCCGCACTCAAATCAAGTTTTATAGTTTTGATTCTCAAATTAGACTGAAGGCGTGCGATTGTGTGGCCCTGCTACAGAGTGTTGACCTGTCCAGGTTTGGAACCCGTCTCCGCCCAACAGAAACTGGGATAGGCTCCAGCAACCACATGACCTCAAAAGGGATTCAGCAGGTTTAGAAATATGGATGAATAGGCAACAAATCAATGTTGAGTTTTTGTCAATAAAGTTTGACTTTTTTGTTGCATTTCTCTCTCTGCAAAGGCTGCTTATTGCAAATGAAAGACACGGAGAACAGCACGGTTCACTAGAAAACTTCCCATTAACCTCTTTGACCATTCACCTGCGTCTTTGCCCCTCCAGGCAGTCTGGGTAGGATATCATATCATTTATGTTACTCTTCTGTATCACCTAATGTGCCCAATAATCTATTGCACGTCATCATCCTAAAAATACAGAAAAAATATTGTATCCAGATATGATATTTAATGCAGTTTGTCAGTCTGAGCAAGAAAGAGTGAAAATGCAAGAAGAGGTGGTGAACGAAAAAGAAATCCGTACGTACTGGACTCGAGAATTCTTCAACCCAAAGACTCTAGAAGAAATTAGAATTCTTTAAGAGATCTTGCTGCTCTTCTTCCAGGACAATGTGATTTCCAAAAAACATTTTTGCAATGAGATAAAACTCCTTATGTATGGAAATAAAAAAGTACCTGAATAAATGCTTTCATTCTTTGGGCCAGGCACTGGCTAAATGAAAATTCTTAAGTTAATTAGACACAAAAACATGTTTTAAAGTTTTATATGATGAAGATGGATATTTCTAGTTTGCAGTGAAAGAACAGTGGTGAATACTGTTTGGGAAGTGGAGAGGCATGTTGCTAAATAAAGGAACTTTCTACAGTCTGCTGTCATACTCTGAATAGTTTATGAGGAGTGGGGGTGAAAAGAGTCAAACTGCTGGTCCCATTTCTTCACGGGACAAAAACATCTGAGATGTGAGAAGATGAAACTCCCTCTGTTTATCTGTAGCACCAGGTCCCCAAAAGATTGGACTTGGTCCTCTATAAGCGGAGGGTCATCACTGATCAATTGTTGCCTCTTTTTGACTTGTGTCAAATCTGATGCTCAATGCTTGTTCATGGAAAACTAGACGCTCCAGATGTGTGTAGGAGAAGCTACTGTTAAAAGTTTTTAACCTCATCACTACATGCAAGCATTGGCACTAGATCTCATTTACAAGGTACAGAAGACATGGATGATGTAGAGAGAGATCAGGCTTATTTATTTTGAAGAGCTCTTTGAAGTGGAGCAAAGCAGCGAGCTTATGGTCTGCCGATTGTAGTTTGCACATAACGATGCAAACTTTTTGAAATAGCATTTTTTGTCTGCTCCTGATTCACCATGTCTTGAAGAAAGAAAAACTGTTTTATCTTAACTTTCTTTAAATATGTCCTCCATCATGAGAAAAATGCTACAAGAACATGTTAAAAACACAATTTTCAGCAGAATGGCTCTTTAACCTAAGATTTGCCAAACTTGACCCTAACTCTCAGTGTTTCAGGCACTTGTGGAAAATCACCAGCTCTGCCCAAAAATGTAAAGTTTTTTAGCCTGAAAACTTTTACAAATAAATGTCAGGACAAGAAAAAACTTTTTGAAATATTTTATTAGACTGCAGAGACATGGGCTTTCCCAAAGCATGTGGATATTCAGGAGTTTGAACACTGAGCTTTGGATCTTGGTCGCGTTTTACACGAGTGCCAAGGTCGGACTCAGACACACCAAACTGTTTCAATTTCACGCTTCCTTTAGCGTCTGCTTCAATTCCAGCTGCTGCACAGAGAGACAGTTGTCACTCATCACCGCACTGCTTTCCAGTTTACTGTAAGTACAATTGAACACCTGTGGCAGGTGGCAAACCACCAAGCGCTTTTCCTTGACTCTCCAACAGACCCTTCAGTTTGCTGGTGGCAGGTGTGGGTTTTTCTTCTTCTGCAAGCTAACGTTAAGTGTGACATTAAAAATAAGATGCATTAACTGCATATTGACAAATATTTGGGAAAAGGTGTACATTTTCCAGGGAAATGGGCTTGCTTCTTTCACAGAGAGTTAAAGAAATAACATGTCAGCTTGAAACCTTAGAAAAGATCTGCAGATGTGAGAAATGTGTCATGATTGGATTTGGTTTGTAACAACAGATGATGGATTTTCTTATTTTATTGTTTTTTGGAGGATATTGCAATTGCTGTCTTTTGTAAATGCCTTGATTGGTTAAGAACAAATATACATAAAAATACATTAAAAAAATGTATCAGGCAGAGCAAAGTTATCCTGGATTCATAAGCTGCTCTAAAAGGAAACAAAAGTAAAATCTCCTCACAAACAATTTGTGCATCTGTGTTTAATAGAAAGGTCATCAAATTTGAGAAGTAGCTTTTTTCAGTCTGCAAAGAAACACCTGTAAACTAATGCAGATTCACTTCTGCTTTGAGAGTTCCTGTGAAGAAACTTGTTTTTCTGAGCTGATGGACATGACCATTGACAAAGTTGGCTTTCTGACATTTCTATGTGACTCCAGATATTCAAAATGATTACCATGACCATTTTGATTAATACTGAACTGTTTCTCCTTTAAGGTGCTTTTCTGTTTGTCTAATAAAATCCCTTCCTGAAGTCATGGGTTTCAAAGGTGTCAAAACACATCTCTAAATCAATCCAACAGATCAGGTCCTTCTGAAGATAAAATAAATCAGTCAACCTGCTGGATGCATTTTACCCAGTTGACCATAGTTTATGCTTTTTTCAAGACATTACTTTGAATTATTTGTAAATATATACATATGTTTTTGTCCTCAGATGTGCCTTAATTGTACAAGAGTTATAAAGGAAGGGGAAATGCAAACATTCCTGACTTCAGGAAATAAAGATAAAACATTGACAAACAAAACAAAAACCAGCAAAATGAAAGGAAGTAGCTCCAACTTCAACATTTATGAACTTTGAGGACTAATTACCGAAGCAGAAACAGCTGAGTGGTTAGTAAAGTGGAACCTGGTGTGATGGTGGCTCACAACGAAGAGACAAACTGCTAAACATTAACCTTACATAATGAGATAAATCAAACACAATGAAAACTAATGTAAAATCATCAAATATTCTGCTGCACCACGTGACTGGGAGGAAAGAAATTTACATCTTGGAGGTAGAACATGCTGCCTTTTATTCCTATCTTGTTCCCTTTCTGTAATATTGTAGTTTTTGCTTTTAAAACACATTTTCTAAAGTTTTTATTTTGGGGTTTTAATGTAATAAAGAACACATTTTGAATACTTTTAAAAAGGAAAAAGAAGAACAGCAGTGAATTTAGAATAAAAGGCAACTGTAAGACATAATTCTGTGAAGAGAAAACACTTGTGTGTGTCATCTGTGTGGTGGTAGTGTTGATTTAAATCTGGTTGCAGACATAGTGGTTGTGTCCGAATTCCCTCTGTGCCTTATCCCCTAAAAGACAATATAGTGCGGGACTATTCAGTCTCCTTCAATTTAACATAATTTGAACATATGCCCCCTGCGACAGACTGGCGACCAGTCCAGGGGTGTACCCTGCCTTCGCCCATGAGTAGCCGGGTTAGGCTCCGGCAACCCCGTGACCCCGAAAGGGATAAAGCGGATTGGAAAATGAATGAATGAATGAATGAATGAACATATGCTCACAACTTTTTAAAATGGCAAACATGACGTTGCTTATTATCCAAAGTAAAAAACGAAATTAAAACAAACATTTTACAAAGACTATGAATACACTGTATTCTGATGATGAAAACTGATGATTTATACCAAATATATTTAAATACATTTTGTAAAAAGAAAAACCATTCAAACACATTGCGTTGTGTTCTACATTCACCAATCTAGTGAGCGTCGATGTTCTCTGGATTTTTGCAGAGACTTCTGGGAAATTTTCAGAGCACTTAAAATGGAGTTGAATGGTGCAAGCCCAATTTGGTGCACTAAATAGTGAGGGAATTTGGAAATAACCAATGATTTTAATGGAACTAATTCAGCTCATACATTTTTTCTAAGTTTAGTAAATAGTCGTGCAAATTTGTAAAAGAAAAAAAACGGGACTGCAAATAAAATCGTCTTAACTTTTAGAAGTGCTCATTTGTAGAATTGGAAATAAATATATATATATATATATATATATATATATATATATATATATTTTTTTTTCTTTGCTTCATATCTATTCAAGCTTTTTTGAAAATGTTCTTTTTATGTTGTTGATTTCTTGTTATGCAAACAATATAAATGTAGTAAAGTTTTAGATTTAAATCTTGTTGTTTTTTTTTGTTCATCTGGACTCACTTTCCAACCATCAGTTTTTTGCCATCCTGTTTGTTGATGTTCTTTGAGTTTTTCTCTGTTCCATTTCCAAATTGTACTCCTGAACAAAAGCCCCGGTCATACATGAGTCCACAGAAGCTCATCCATGTACCGCCTTTAAATACACAAACCCTTCTAACACGGTTCCTGTGTAAGCTGCCCCTCTGACCGCGTGTCCTGGACCTCCAGGCCTCATCAATATTGTACACTGGTACTTAGCCAACAAAAGACAGCAAAGACCAGAGGACAGGACACCTGGGGCAGAGAGAGCAGTGAGGAGGTGGAGGGAAGTGGCAAATATCCACTGTGTGTTCATCCATCCATCAGTTCATGTGTTTGGACAGATGGGTTCTACCATAAGGAGACCTGCCGAGAATCGAGGGGCTTTTATGTGTCCATGTTTTGTGTCCAGTATAATAGTTTTCTGTCAGAAGTCAGAAGTGTTACTTCCCTGATATTTTTTTTTATGGACCCAGGTAAAACCAGTACGTCAAATGTTTTATAAATATGTGAAACTTCAAGGTGATTTAACACTGGCGATGTCCCGGTGATAGGAAATGACAAACGCTCTTTAAAATACCGTAACTCTTGGAGCATTTGCACAATTAACAGAATTCCAACGGATTCTGAAACAGAGAAAAGCAGATTTCATCCAACGTGCAACACTTATTGGTACAAAGCTGCTTTTCTCAGCTTCAGAATCCGTTGGTATTACTTTATTTGCGTAAGTGGTCAAAGAGTTACGGTAGTTTGAAGAACACTGCAACCACAGCTCCTGTGTTCAAGGGTTATCAGTATTATTTTAAGCCTGAAACATGCAAAAATCTACAACATGCATACTTAAATGTCCGGTGGAGGAACTGTGTTTCACTCTTCGTTAAAGGATGCTGTGAATCTGATTGAAGTCCTGATACTATCAGGTTTTCCGTCAACTTGCTCCTGCATTCGAACCACTTTCTAAAGAAAAATTTGAGTTAGCGCTTCTTGGGTGCAGCCTGACTGAGGAAATGAGACAGAGTGTAATTTCCGTGGCCATCCTACAGACGCTCACATATCACGTCCAGAACTTCCTGCAGCGTAGTCAGTAAGGAGCCAGTACTCACACCTTGCTAATGACTAGAGTGTGGCGTAAGGACATCGTATGACAGCATCACCTGCATGTCAGAAGTATGTGTAACTTCCATTATCCTTACGAATACTTCACAACACGCTTATCACATGGACAACAATGGTGCGTTCCATTTTGGCCATACGAGCCTCAAGAAAAACTGGAAGAAACACCTGTGCTCCTCAAAAGATGAAACCGCTCCTCGCGAGGCCGGACAACCCAAAAACCTGCAGCAGCCATACGGGTCAACCCCCGTACTGGTGCATGTGACTAAGCATCCCCATGGTATGTCCAAAAGTCTCTTTCTGACTGTTGGATCATGAACTCTGAGCTGAACTAAATCCGTCTTTACGTGTTCTGTGCTCGGTCCTGAAAGGTCTTTCTCTGTTTTCTCCATGTGTGGATGATGGATCTTAGTGTGTTTCTCTGCAGAAACATCTTCTTAACTTTCAAACCAAAAAAAAGTCAGTAACTTTTTTTTTTAGCATGATTACAGTGAGGAGTAGTCATGTGACTCTTCTCAATCACTACATCCATCAACAGTCAAAATTCAGAATTTACACCTCAGGCAATGTTGACTTATTTTCTGTTCAACCAGCAAGTTTCTTCTTTATTAGAAGTGGCACATGCGTCTTCCAGAAGCTCATATGATGATGCAAAAGTGGCACCATGAAGAAAAATGTACATTTGAACAGAAAATCATGTGTCCGAAGTTAGTAGACTGCTTCACCTCTCTGCCGCTGCTGCCCTTTTTGAGGCTGGATTCAACAGTCAACTCAAACCGAGGTGTGATGTGCATCTCTTACAACGCTGCAGCATTTTACAGCATGTCACAGCACATAGTCTGACACCACATATCAGTTTTCCAAGACGTTAATTGAAAACAGAAGAAATACAGTTGGAGAGTATGTATGCACGGTGGCGCAGTGGTTAGCGCTCCTGCCTCACAGCAAGAAGGTTCCCGGTTCAAGTCCTGGCTGGGGGACCTTTCTGTGTGGAGTTTGCATGTTCTCCCCGTGCATGTGTGGGTTTTCTCCGGGTACTCCGACTTCCCACCGTCCAAAAACATGCTTCATAGGTTAATTGGTTACTCGAAATTGTCCCTAGGTGTGAATGTGAGTGTGCATGGGTGTGTGATTGTGGCCCCTGCGACAGACTGGCGACCAGTCCAGGGGTGTACCTTGCCTTCGCCCATGAGTAGCCGGGTTAGGCTCCGGCAACCCCGTGACCCCGAAAGGGATAAAATGGATTGGAAAATGAATGAATGAATGAGTATGTATGTAACTGCCTTTGACTTTAAATGTGAAAGTCTTCATCTGTTCTCTTTATTCCCCTTGAACACATTTTAAAGCTAGGCAGCAGGCCTCTACCAGCAGCACGCCATGGTTGTAGCGGGGCGCTCCAACGCGAGCGTGAATATGAAACAGGACAGAGGTGAAAACTGTCAAACCTGCACTGTCAGCCAATCCTGACAGAGGTTTGTAGCGGAGAGGCTTCATGAGTGGCAGGCGGGCAGGGATGGGAAAGGATGTGTTTACTTCTGCTTCTCAAACCTGCCACTCAGCCTGTGTGTCCACAGCATTGGCTCAGTTAACAAAATCAATACGCCTGAATGTGTGTGAACGTGTCATGAGGAGTGTATGAGCCGGTGAAGGGGGGTGGCGAGTGTGCAGGTGAGAGTTGTTCCCCAGGCGAGACGTCCCTTTCCCTCACATCAATTATTAAGGTGTCGGGACACACTGAGAGCTCTGAGGGGGGGGTTACAGGTCAGGAGACCCAGAATCCGAAGGGCTTTCAGGGCAGCAGTGTCCTTCGCCCCGTGCACACATGTTCACACATGCATGGCTTGGAGAAGAATAGTTATATAGAGTGAAATCACAGAGCTCTGGGAGGCAAACCAGGACTTTGAAGGACAGCTGATGTATCTATTGAAATTTAAGGTTACTGTCATTTCAAAGGAGGAATCTTTTTCAGCACAAAGAGTCAACATTTGTTTCATCCTAAAGAAAAGAAATTACGATGTGTTTTTTTATTTAGGTTATTCTAGTGGACAGAGTTGATGAGTGTATTCCAGAAAAAGAATAAACGTTTGAGATTGATCTGAGGACTTTGCAGAGATCAGGACTTGGGACGGGAGATTCAGACTTAAATCACACTTATGCCTTTGTCACAACTGGCTGAGAATTGAAAACACTTCCCTAACCTTAAACCCTAATAATAATCATTCAGAAGAGAAAAAAAAACTCCAGCAGGTTTACCTTTTTTAAAACTTTTTATTTACCACTTCTAACAACTTTGTCTTAAGAAATTAAATAATGAACTTTCAGGTTTATTTGAAAGGTTTGAACATCAACTTAGCCATTCATTATCTTTACCCACTCTATCCTAATTAGGATCATGAAGTGGGATAAAGCCCATCCAAGAGATAACACAGTTGGAAAACCATAACACCTTAAAACTGGAAGTGCAATTCAAATATGTAAGAATTTCTCCAGTTGGCCACATGAATATTTTATATATGATTGTATTGTTTTTTATGCTTTTCAGGTTTGTTGCTCAAAATGATTCAGAATCAGCTGGATATTTATGAAGAACAGGAGCTGTCAGGATATTGTCTCACATACACAACATACAATTTATGTGTGTTTATTTGGTCATATAATCCCAAACATAAAAAAAAATTGAAAACAAATTCAAAGTGGGGTTTATGGTTTCTGAATGTGGCTTTTGTTCCAAGTTTCACGGTTTGATTTCTGTCAAGCGCTTAGTGTTTTTGATGAGGTTTTTAAGCCGTTCTCACTGGAGCTCCAGCGCTGACAGTCTTTCAAATACTTTGACTCTTCAACCGTTTCCTCCAGGCCTCGAGGGCCAGGCTCTTTTTTTTTTTTTTTTAGAAATCCTGTCTCATCTGCTGCTGATTACCTGGATCAGGTGTGTTTAGCCAACAAGGAGCTTTAATGGCAGGTTGGTTGGAAAACATGTAGGCCCTTGAGGCTTGGATTGCTCCAGGCTTTTTCCGTTTGTTTGATTGCGTGTTGTCATGGTCGGGGTGAACATAGCGTACGAAGAAAATTGGCTTTGTGCTACGTTAGAATCAGCTGATTACGTAAACGGTTTACAGTTACAGTATGCTAACGACCATGTGTTTTTTTGGGGTCGCTGGCAACATCTCGCCCTTAAAAAGGTTTTAAGAACACAGGTTCAAAGTAAACCTTTAGAACAGATCCAATAGTTGTTCTTTTTTTTAAATCTGTATTTACATTCGATTTTTCTTCGGTTCCATTTTTAACTCAGTTTTTTCATATTTACGTTCACTTCCTTCTTGTTTTTGCATCATCTCTAGCTGGTTTCACTCCAATATCTCCATCATCTCCACCCCAAAGCTCTCCCACTCAGACACTCCTGTACCCCCACCCCTCTCCACCACTCCCCAGCCTCCGCCAACGCTGCTACATTAAAGGCAGGGATGGCTGATGCGTGTAGCGTTAAAGGGGCGGGCAGCCCAGCAGTGCCTGCCTGTGTCTGGGCCAGGGCCAAGCTCATGAAATATTGAGAGGTGAGTGTCCCTTCCAGTAGCTGGCTCGCTCAGTCTTCGGAGGAGGAAGAAGAGGGTGGGAGAGGGAGGAGGAGCAGGAGGGAGAAGGAAATTAATATTTCAAACTGCAATCTCCTGCTTGACAAACTCCCCCCACGTGATTGGGTAAAAAGCCACTCGCATTGCCTCACAAGCACTGGCCCGTTCCTCCCCTCACGTCACCTCGTCCGCCTCTCGCCGCACTTCCTACTCCCCCGTTCTCCCCACCCTCACCCCTCTTGCTCTTTAAGAGAAGTTGGATCCTCAGTCTGGATGATTCACGGCGGTGCCAAGGAATGAGGTGGCTGCAGTGTTTGCATGTCAGGAAGGGGGCGGTAATTAATCACGGCCACTGGTTTCGGCTGATCCCCACAGTTGTGCCCCCCCCATCACCACCACCACTTGGCTGGCCGTGGTCTCCAGGGACCCCGCCGGTGGGTCCCGTCAAATGAAGTGGCATCCATTTTTTATGAAGAGCAGGTTATCCTATTTAGTCCGATTAAAACAGGCGAGGAGGAGGAGAAGAATTAAAATTCCTCTTCTTACTCTTCCTCCCATTTCTTTCTCCTGGTCCTCCATCGTCTGTCTGCTTTACTTTACTCTTTCTCATAAACAAACCCCCCTCCCGGTTGTCTTCCATCACCAGGGCCTGTCCCATCTACTCCATCTAACCCCCCCTCACCCACCACCCACCCATTAACCTGGTAGTGGGTGCAGAGTGCTTTCCTGACCCTTTGCCAGGTGTCCGGCTCCTTCTGCTGCACCCCCCATCCCTTCCTCCCTCCATCAGTCTGCATTGACCGTGTGCAGCAGGATGGAGTCCAACACAGTTTTCAACCCGAGCGACACCTATTCACCAACGCTCCCATCAGAGGAAACATTAATGTGTGTGAAACTCACAGCTGGGAAAATTAAATTCTGCTGTAAATAATTTATTGACAGGAATCATCTCTGCCTCCACTTTCACAGAAGACGAGTTTAGAGCAACCGGAGGGAGTTTTCAAAGCTTCGTCGCAGCTTTCTCTGACTGAAGGTGCATTTTTTTGGGGTCTTTCTCTCCTTACTGTCCACTAGAATCATCAAGAATTACAAGGAAAATAATATCAAGAAAAGTTTGGGGGTTATTTTAGGCCTAAATTGGTAAAAATGATCACAAAATGACCAGAAGTTCTGAAAACCTCTGTAGTGATGACCTTTTTTAAGGGTGGTCAAATGGGATCTTTCTGAACACCAGTTTACACGTGGCAAAGCAAAAGCTTAAAGCAAAAGCAAAAACCATACTATGAAATTAAAATGACAATGACACAAGAAAATGAGAACATGGGGAGTTTTGGAGTGTTGTGAGTTTTTCCAGCTCCAACCAAATGAAATCAATTCAGTTGACATTTTGTTGCCAAAAGGACGCCGCCATGTTGGAACCAGATGTTAGTAAGCAGTGATTGGAGTAAGTTGGTGTTTTACAGTCACTGGTGACACTGTAACACACTGTTTACTGAGTTAACTCTTAAATTTGACCTGCAAAAAAGATCAACATCTGTGGTGTCCATGATTGTCTCGACCAGAAAAAACAGAACCTGGTCATGGATGTTATAGAATACCTGCAGTCATCATGGAGAAACAAGTAAAAACTTGTTGATTGAGTGGCTGGCGAGACTAAACAGGAGGGACATGACTCAGACAAATCTGGCCAGTCTACGAGTTTGTCTGAATCATTTTGTCAAAGGTCAATTTTGTAAACTTTAGTTGAAGTTATCAAAGTTACTATTGCTAGGTATTTCTGCTTACAACTTTATCTGCTAGGCCTTAATCATGTGGCAGATGCACGTGTTTGTACATACTGTGGACTGGAGTATTTAGAGTTGTGAGTGAATGTATGGTGAGCAGCAGTACTATCTATTTTTTAATCCCTTTCTGTGCACAAATATGCGAAAACAACTCCCTCTGACTGTGATTACTGCAATGTCCGGTTTGGGGAAAGTCCTAGCAACATCACGACCCATCTTGATGTGAACGGATTATCCGCCTCTAGTCCCTTGGACCCACGAATCTCATGCATTGTGTTATTCAGGTTCAGTGACAGAAGCAGATAAGTCACCAAGTCAAGATACTTTATTTCTGGCAAAGCAGCCCCTTCCATCATAAACTGGATTTTCTTTAGAGAGTAAGGATCTATCTCACCAACGTATTGTAATTTGCTGCTGTGGATATTCCCCGATTTCATGTTAATTTGCACTTAGTTCCGCCAATGCCCTCTAGCATGGCGGGTGGGCAAATACTGATGATGTCAGTGCAACCCTTCCATGCTTTAAGCTGACTCCAACCAGTGCAATGTTTCTGACTCGTGGCCCAATGATCTAATACGTTTTCTTTGTCAGGTTGTTTTTAGTTGTAGGAATTGTGTCCTTGTGCTCTTAAGCTGTAATGTTGCAATGTGGAAATGTTCCCACTGAGGGATAAGTAGAGGGTTATTTTATATAAAGAGGATGGGGGTTGTAAGCCCTTTTCTCTAAAACAAGCCTACAGTCAAACTGCCAATTTTATTTCTTCCACCATCATTTAGTATTGCTCTGAAATCAAGACAAACTTGAATAGATTAGACCTTTTTCAGGTCCATCTGTTCCTGCTCAGTGGCTCCAACTGAACTTCATGAACATGTTTTTGTTTATTCAGCGAGAGTTTCATAAATCTTTCCTGTCCCCTCCCCTTTGTTTCTTTTTTTCATCCTCTAACTCACAGCTTCTCTTGTGGTTCCTCCATCTTGGAGCTTTGATGAAGGGGTGAATGATTCAAGGCCAGCTGCCAGGATAACTTACCCTCCTCTGGGCAGTGGAGGTGTGAGGGAGATCTTTTTAAAAAGATCTGGCCCGACTGGACCTCATCAGGAGCCGAAAACACTAACCGAGGTCCCAGAGGGCAGCACAGAAGTGAAGATCAGCTCCAAAGCCTGAGAGCTGGATGAATTAATAACTCTCCCACTTATGTCTTTTCCTAAAACATTTAGGTGATCAGCAGCAAAGAGCATGAATCACCCGCTGTGGTGAGACCCAAGTGAGGAGTGACTTCTCCTGTCAGACGTGTTTCTCTTTGCTCTTCAAAGTGGTTGATATTTAAAACAACAACAGGTTTGATCAGTTGATGTTGACGGCAACAGAAAAAGTTGGTCCACCGTGTCAGGCTTTTTGAAAGGGGTCCTGTCCCCTTGCAGGAGATGATGATGATGATGATGATGATGAATAAACATTGCCGGACCTAAAATCTCCTGAGAAACTCTGGACATGTCTCATTTTGTTCCAATGTAACCCTCTGATTGTTTTTTCTCCACCAGTGACATTTTCTTTATGACCTTCTCTGGACTCATTTCAAACCAGGTTTTTTTAAAAGTCTTATGACATTTTTTAAGCTTTTGAACGAGATTCTTTTCAGATTTTGAATTTTCCAAGAACTCACAGACTCGTCACCAATATGTGATAACGTCAGGACTGAAGAAGCACACATTTCACTGAAACATTGTTCCAGAAACTCAAACCAAACTCCAGTGCTTTTTGGAACACCAAGATGGACAGAATGGTGAAAGGAAGGTGCAAAAAAAAAGGAAGAAGCAATGCGATGCTGACAGGTAGAATGGATCCATGATGTGTAACCGTCATCTGTTGAAGCTTCAGAGACTGGAAGAAGCTTGAAGTGCTCATGAAGAATCCAGACTTGTGTTAAGGGGATCAGAACCTCTGGAGGTGATTCTGCTGCATGGGAGTGAATGCTTGGGGTGCAACATATAAGACATAAAACATTACGAAACAAAAGACAGCAAAATCTGCTGGAGCACTGAACGCTACAGAAGATGACAAACAAAAACTACGAAAGTCTTCAAAGTGTTTTGGAATTTACACAAAAGCAAATGAAGTTTTGTTGATGATGTCACAATGGCAGAAAGCCTCCTGCAGTGATGTGCTGTCATCCACAAAAAAATATTTTTTTTCTCTACATTCATCTCTATTTTTCATCGGCCTCAGCCTGCTCGGCTCATCCTTCTTCCTCTTGTTATCTTCTTCCACCTGTCCGCTGTGGGAGGTTTCTGTTAAATGATGCAGGAGACAGCAGACAGAACGGTAACAAGGCAAAGCCAATGGCACGTAAAAACTAGCATGGCCAGCATGAAGCATCCTCCTGGGGTTGGAGGTGGAGAGGAGGAGCAGGGCGCGAGGCAGGTGAAAACTGGGAGATGAAGGAGGAGGAGGATGAGTGCCAAGAGCAAGAAGGAATGACGGAGAGAAATATCCAGACTAACATGAGGGGGGGACTTAGTTTCAGTGATTAAAAAAAAAAAACTGTTTAAAAAAAGGTAAAACTTTATAAAATTATCTTTCTAGAACACAAAAAAGTGGATCGTCTCAGTTTTTTTAGAATTATTTTCTTTTGTTGCTTTTCTACTCAGATGAAGAGCATTTGTCATTTTGCTGTTTGGTGAACAAAATCAAAAGCAGTTATTTGGGACTAAAGCTTGATGGTTTACATGTGAGTTTCATGGCTCACAAACAGTTTGAGATGAATATTTGACCCTTCAGGTGAGGAGATGGAGAACTCCTGTAAATGTTTATTTTAGTCCAGAGCAAAGTTCCTCTCTCTTTAGTGCAGAACACACAAGCCAGCTCTGGGCATCACAGTGGGAAAAACTATCAGAACGTTGAAGAGGGCCAAAACCTATTATTGGGCTAAAATAAATATTTCAAAATCACTAATGAAACCAAAACACACGTGTCATGGATGTCCAAAGGAAGTTTTGAAAATATTAGGGGATGGCCAGGACCTATGGCTTGGCCGCCATGTTGTGGCAAAGTGTGAAATCTGACAATTTTCACATTTTTGTCACAGTGTGGGAAAACTTTTGTTCGAGCGATCAACACAAAATCTCAGCAACCACCAGTGAAGTTTCACTGAGCTTTAAACTTGGGGAAAGGCCATCATCTTGAAAAACAAAAATCATGCCTAGTCCCTTCATCGAATTCAAACGTCTCCTAAAGATTTCAATCTATCACCTCCTAGCTCGTCAAGCATCTCTGGGAAGCTGATTGGAAAAATTCATTGGTTTTAGTTTCCAGATTTTAACGGCGTTAGTGGGACAAGCCTGCAAAACTGTCATTCCCAATTTTTACCAGAATACTGAAAATTCAGTACATGAATTGTTTGCTAAAGCTGAACAAAAGAGTATGACGTACAGGAGAAACATATTAGGAAAATGGTTAACAACAAAGTTTTCGTTTTTTTACATGATAGTCTGAGGACCTGCTCTTGTCTTGTTGGTGTCTTTTTTTTTTGTTTCTGGCCAAGTTTTACCCACAAAGAAGCTGGTGTTGCAAGCATGCAATCACAGAATAGAAAAATGCAATATGAAAGCAAACCAACCACAAATGAAGACATTTTTGATGATTGATGTAGAATCAAACTGAGTGTGTCAGACTTTCATGAAGGTCGATTAAAATTTATTACCAACAGTTGTAGCCTAGTAGGACAAGTTTTGTGAAAACCAGAGATCATCAAGATCAGATATCGATGCAACCTATACATGATGCTGTCTACAAAAGCCTGGAAGGAAAAAAGAGAGAAACAACGATCCTACAGAATATCATAGAATTAAGAGAGCAAAAGAGCAAAATTTGAAGGAGGGATGTAAACAACCTTACACATACACACACATTCTGGCGTGACACTCCTGAACCCTAACCTCAGAGCAAAGCGAGCTGTCTCTGTCTCTCTGCATCTCCCTGTAGAGCTGCCCGGCTAACAGAAATCATGACTGTGTTAGTGCTCCGAGAGCAGCCATGCAGATGATCTGAGGAAGTAACTCGGGAGCACAAGCACGGAGTCACACACGCCCGCGCGTTGACTAACGGCCATGTTTTAAAGGACACGGCCGGTGGGACAGACAGTGAGCGAGAATCAATGAGAGACTCCCAGAGAGTCCATGAGGCTGAGCTGCCTTTCTCTCCTTTCTGTGGAACTTTGTGAGTATAAACCATGTTTTCATGTGCAAAGAGCTGGTCTTTGTACCTCCACTCATTTTTTACCACTCTTTGGTAAAACTGGTAGAAAATAACAATTACAAATTTGGAAAATAGCATTTCCTTATTCGGTTTTTATCCTAGTCCAGAGGTCTGCAACCTGAGGCTCCAGAGCTGCATGCGGCTCCTTCATCCTCTACTGTGGCTCTTTGGCTTTGAAGACAAAGTACAAACAAATTGAATAAATAATGAGTTTTTAATTTTGTTTTTTTTAATTATAAGTTTAATAAGGAAAATACTTGGTAAGAGATTCCATCTGCTCTCAGAGTGGTTTATTATTAGAATAAGTATAAGCACATGTTCTTATCTTCTGCTGCACAACAATTTCTGTTCAGAAGAAAGTATATCACTGTTATTGTATGTATTCTTAAAAAATGTCTATAATTCACACCAATGTTGACATAATTTATATGCGATAGTAAAAGCAGACAAAGAATGGCGATGCACAAAAATCATAATTGTAGAAAATGTCATGTTGGACGTGGCGTTATTGCATTTTTAATTTATGCACATTTGCTGCAGCACACACAGCACAGTAAAGGAAGTTTAAATTGGTAAATACTGAAAAATATGACACACTTATAATTTAGGTATTGCAAATATTCAAAAGCTAAAGTTTATAAACAAATGGTTTAATTGCTCAAAAACATCAATAAAGTAAATTAATAAAGAGTACGGTGCAACTTTGTGGTTCTCGCTGGGTTTTGGCTGTAAGAAACCAAACCAAATGACTCTTTTAGCTTGAAAGGGTACAGACCCTGTCTTAGTAAATGTAACAAAAAAAAGGACAAGATGTTCAGTTTATCAGTGTTACAACAATTTTTTTTTTATCAATGCTGTCAATCGATAAAAAAAAAAAAAATCAGATAAATCACACTTTTGGATTGTGATTAATTACAATGTTTTACTATGTAAATTTTTTTTGACGATATGCAGCTCTGACCCAAAAAAAGGGCCACAGAGAACATTTTTCCTTTGTTTTTGTTGTCAGAAATGTTTTCATTTGTAAAATGTTAACTCTGATATCCCAGAAATGTAATGTGTGTGCACAAAACACATCAACAGTTAGATCAGCAGAACTGTAAAGACTGTCTGCAGTTTTACTCCAAGAAAACAAAGATGCTGATTTACAGCCATAAGAAACTAACATTGTGTTTCTGCACTTTAAATATTCTGGAAGTTTTTTGGATGAATATGACTCTTCTGAACTGGAGGAGAAAACAGGGATTTTCTGAGGTGTTTTAGATAATCCCAGTATGGAAATTTGACACAAATATCAATTTCTCTCAAAAATAGAGGTGCTGAGACGATTGCACTCGTCACAATGCTCCCCAGGGTGACCCTACACCAACTGTATATGCTATGGCTAATGGACAGATGGAGTTACGGGAACCAAAAGCATGCATGATGCTCTCAGGTGCAGGTTCTCCTACAGCCATTCTTGCTCCCCTCATGTCCCCACAGACGTGTCTTATGAATTGGGAGAACAGCCATATTTGTGGAGAAACGACAACAAAGCCTTCAGACACACTTGACTGAACAGCCCAGTAAATGGCAGATCTCCATCTGCTGGAGCCTCGGTGGACTGGCCTGTAGGACATTCCAACATTTAGGATTCACTGACATCAAAGATTTACAAAATAATCAGTAAATAAATAAGTTCTTGTCTACATTACTTGCTGTTTAGGGTCAGGGTGGAGGTTATGGACATACCCATCTCTATTAGCTTTAATGTTGGCCCACTGTAGAAACAGCATCAAAACTGCAGCTGAGATGTTTTTAACTTCCTAACTGATCAGGACTGGATTACTCCATTAACCGAGCAGCCTGCCTCCCCCACCGCCAACACTCTTACCGTACTCTTTCACCTTGTGAATTATGAATGGAGCGGACCCTTGTTTTTCAGTGGCCGGCCCGCTGTCCACTCAGTGCACTCTACTGTACATGCACATTTCACGTTAAAAGTCTGAGCAAAAATGGGACGGCGTGTGGATCAGATCATTTGAGCACTGATAAGGTTTGGCAGGAGTGACACTCCACCAGGGTTTCACCAAACTGTCTGCTGTGAAACCAATAAAATCTGATCACATCTGATGTTTCTCAAAACATTCTAAACTGACAAAAGAAGACAACAGCTGATTAAAAATATATAAAACCAACTCCTGGAACCACACAGAATGTTAGCCTCATAGGAACATAAAGGCAACAATTTTATCCAAAATTAAGATCAGATTTGAAAAATGGCTGAAGGTTCTGATTCTTGTGGACTCATAACTGTCTGAACGATTTTCTGGACAATAAGGAACATCATTTGTGATTAGCTGTTTTCAGCAGCATCATAAAGTGTTTCTGTCATTTTGATGAGACACTCTTCTCTAACAAAGCTTCACTGGAGGTTTTACATCCCCAGATTTTGGTCCCGTTTTCCCTCAAGCCAATGGCAGTTTTAATTCCCTTTGCCACCTACCTTTGAACTCCTTCAGAACTTTAGTTGTTAAAGTAATGACTCTAATTAATGTGTGCAGATTTCCTTTTGGGAACTGTCTTTCTGTCCTCTGCAGTGCATCTAGAAAACCAGACAATTCATCAGTGAGACGAGACAAGCCAGTGATGCCCTGCAGTATCTGGTCAGCGGTTCCCGAGACAACTGGACCTGCATCAACTTCCTGAGAAAGTAGAGTCTCTGTTGGGCTTTTCCCACCTGATATGGAATGTGTTGGGAGAAGGTGAGATCATCTGTTCACCTCCAGGAACCTGAAGCAGTTCAGTAGAGCTCCTCAACTTCCTTACCATAGGTGCAAAGTTTAAGGTGCTCAGTTGTTTTTGACTTCCTGTCATCTGTTTTTAGTAGTTTTTAATTAATTCCTTTTTAAGTTGTCATGGGAACACCTCTGTATCAGAATCTAAACCTCGTTCCTGTAGGCTGTTGCACTGTTGTTGTGTGATGGCTAAATGATCAACCAATTTTTTAATGTGTCCGTGGTGTAAATGGGTAAGCAGTCGTGTGAAAACAGTAGAGAGGATTGACATGAGTTTACATCTGTGTTCTGTGTCCCGTTACTCAACGTTCCTATTTGTCCTCTGTTGTGATTTGCTGCCATCAAGCATTTACCAAACAAACCTGATCAACAGGCAGGGCCAGATCCTTGGTGAACAAGAGCACCAACTGATTTCCTGGATTTTTGCAGCCACATCATGATAGTGATGAAATATGGACAAACTGCGCAGTTTTGCCTTGAGGCAACAAAGGAAAATGAACAAAGTTACAGTACAAATTATTTTTTTAAAGTAATGCACGTTCACATTTTTAAATTCCAATTCTGTCAATATTAACATGTAAACATGATTTTATCTTACCTTCTTATGATAATGTCTCATCATTGTCAGGGTTGACGTGAGGACACAGATGCAGACGACACTCGTAAATGCAAAGTGACTCATTTATTTGAGTAAAGTTCTCGAAAACTGAACACAAATCCATGAAGGTACAAAAACCACCCGACAACCAGTGCAGGGGAGACGAAGACTTATAACAGGAGGAGGGGATGAGGTAAATGGAAACAGGTGTGCCAATAAGGAGGGAGAGAACACAGGAAGTAA
>BSAI01000201.1:25441398-25461732 GCA_036245035.1 Adrianichthys oophorus
GGGGAGACGAAGACTTATAACAGGAGGAGGGGATGAGGTAAATGGAAACAGGTGTGCCAATAAGGAGGGAGAGAACACAGGAAGTAAAAACCAACAACAAAATAAAACAGGAAGTGGAACCCAACAAAAAAACAAAACAAATGTCCTGGGTCCATAACCCCACAATCATATCTCAAAGAAGAATGAAACCAAACAATTTTACAAACATGAGACAAACTTAATGCTAATTTTCTACGGTGTTGCTTTAAAAAGAAACAAACCTGGTTTTGTATTTAAGAAGAAAACAACATTTTTTGAAAAGTTTTTCAAGTTTGTAAATCTTTTTCTGATGAAAAATATTATTTTAAAAGATGAAATAATTTTTGCAGTCAACACTAAAACTAACTAAACTAAAACTGCGGTCAACAGACAGAATCTCAGAGACTTCGCCTAACTGTGTCTCATTGCTTCGCTTGTGTTGTTTCAAGCGGCTCATCTCATAATGAGGCAACGATAATAAAGAACCGCCATCATAATTAGCCTCATCAGAAGGACTTTTATAGTGTTTAAATTAACTTAATTAGCTGTGGTGTGTACAGCCTGTGTAAGTGAGCGTGCACAGGCGCATGGTGGCGTGCACGGTCACATCCACACATTCAAAACACACGCTCGGTCCCTGAAGACGCGGCCTCCAGGAATTGCACAAAAGCGGCAGAGAGTTCAAGAAAATCTGCCGGTTTTAAAACTTAAATGCTACTGTGTAAATATATTTCAAGGGGATGTCCAGGGATTCATTAACTTTTAATTTAGCTGCTAATCTAATTAGTCACATTAGCGCACTGTCTAATTAGTGCAGTTCACAAATACCCTCTATAGTGGTCTCGGGAAGAGTAAAGGGAGGAAAATGAGCCAGGCCTACTAAGAAATAGTTATTTCTTGGATTTTTCCGTCAGGGGGGATTTTGTTGCAGTTGTGGAATTACATAAAGGGCAAAAGTCAGAGAAGGAGGAAAGAAAAAGTGATGAGAAAGTGCTGATTTAGAAGAGCTGGGCTTACAGAAGAACATATTCAGTTTGCCAACTACAGCAGAGTTGATGCAATAGGAAATTAGTGAGTTTTATCAAAGTTAGAATCCATTAATTGACAGTCTGCAGGGGTGAAGAGTGTGAACACGGCTTTAATTTATGCTGCTCTGCCTTTGGTTTTTGTTTGCAGATAGAAGAATTAACTGCGCTCGTTCTTTGTTTGAACATGTTTCAAATTAGAGATTAAAAACAGTTTCAGGACATAATCTATGCATGATCATAGGATCTAGTTGTTTTCTGATTAACAGAAACCTTAATGGGATTAATGACAGAGCAGACAGGAATTCATTTAGCTTGTTACAGTGGCGGCTGGAGGCTCCTGCTGCTCTGCAGGGTTAAATCAAAGAGGAGGGAGGATGAGGGAGAGTGAATTCAGCTCCTCAGAGGGACTGTATGAGAAGGGGTGAAGCATTGGGGGAGAGGCTATTGATGGGCAGGAGGAAGAGATGAAGGTGAGGTCAAACTGGAGGAGTGAATTCCTCATGGAACATCACATGTATTTGATTTAGTCTTCTTGAACTTAATCTCATGATGTACCCAAAGAAAATCTGAAATATGGCATTGAGAGTCTCAAACGATCTTCCCGGTTTGTTCTTCCTGTTTTCCTTTAACAAAATATTTCTACATATTGGTTTAAGCAATAACTATAGAGCCAGGATCTATGTGCAACCTTTGACAGAGTTCAGACCTTCACTTGCAAAAAATCAAACTAATTCATGGAACGCCCCACCCCAGCCTCGGGCATTGTGAAAGGACATAACAAAAAAGAAAGGAAATACATGAATCCCCTCAGTGTAAATGGTTGGAGAGTGGTTTATGGTAGTTTAAAGAGTAAGTTTCATTTTGTGTGGTTGGCGACATCCGGTATGAATGAGTTTACGTGTGAGTGAATGGGAAATTGCTCTCTTTGGATATGCGCTTTGAGTGGTCATTTAGGGAACTACAATGTTCAGGCTGGTTTTAAAGTTGAGGTTGGGCTGTGGGAGCTTGGTGTGTGTGTGTGTGTTTTTTTAAAGTCTGTTCACTTGAACTTAGGTGATTTGCAGGTGTCTCTTGCAAATCACTAAAATAATAATAAGAAAAGGGAAATACACTTTTGGATTAATGAGTAAATAAAGATACTTTGATTTTGGTCAAGACAATCTCATTTACTTTTTTGTCGTTTGCTGTTGAGCGCTCATTTCTGGCAACATTGCCCCCAAATGACCAGACGCTGGAACTGCATGATGGTTTCTGCAGCTTGTTCACAATAGTGCAGTGAAAAAGTAACCAAACCAAATAAAGGTGTAACATAGACAGAGACTGGTAAACTATAACTACTGAAAGTTACGCATGCCTCCTATTTAGGATATAAGTAATTTGAATTTAGGAAAATGCATAAAAGGCAAATTAAATGCTTTACATTTGTTTGGAAGATTAATCCTGTTCAGCAAAAACACCGAAGCAATTTATCAGCAAAATAAAGTTGTCTGTTTCTCAATATTTTTTTGTAATCTTTGCATCAAACATTTTTTTTCGTTTAAAGATCCAGACTTAAACATGTTGGAAAGAGGTTGAAAACATTCAGCCTTTTCTGGAATTTTCAGCAAACCTTTTAAATGTGTGGTAAATAATCACAAAGAAAAACCCAAAACTGCTTTCAAAATCCGTAAAAAGGAGAGAAATTCTGTCAGAGCCTGTGATTACCTCAGCTTACAACAGGACGTTTTCTGCAGCATTGATATTTTCTGCAGCCTAGAGGGAAAAGGCCAGAGGCTTCATTAGAGAGATGTGGAGGCCAGAAGGGGGGGTGACTGGATTCTAAACCAAACTGAACGCCCATCTCTTGGTTGGAGAAGGGCCTGGTTCCCTTGGGCCTCCTGCGACCGACCTCCTGCTGCTGCGGCTGGGCCAGAAAAATCAACACCATTCCCTCTTTGAACAACCTCCTCCTCTCTGCTTCCTGCTGCTCCTTCTCTCCTCCACGTTCTCCCTTTCTCTGTGGACCTAATGAATGATTCATTTAACCCCTCCACCAACTTCAGCAACACCCAGCTCCTCGCCTCTTCGACCAACCGCCCATCCTGCTCCTTCCCCTCCTTAACACATTTTTGTTCCTTCGTTTCTCTGCAAGTGGAGACGTTCTTTCCATAAAAGGAGGATGCAGTCTGATGCAGCGACAGTTGTGGGTGAGGAAACAACAGAGGAACAAATGGCCTTTTGTGTTGCACAATCCTCTGTGTATTTCATTAAAGGCAGTGTTTGACAAATTACTTTACACAACTGAGAGTGTGAGCGTGTATGCAGACTGTGTGGGGGGTGTACTCCCACACTTCACACTTAGCTGCTAATGAGGGCAAGATGGTAGCAAAGCCCTTTAAATGAGGTGTAACCACACACTAGAGCTGGAGGGAAAAATGGAAGCTGGGCTGCCCAGATAAAATCAATTACAGCTCGTATTATCTTGGAAGGAGCCGTTAATTTAATGGAATAATTGGCCGGGACACGAAAGGACTAATTGCCATGATGAAACCAAATTTCTAACTTGAAAAGAGAAGTAAATGAATGTGGATGGTGCACTTGAAAGGCCTAAGGAATCTGGGGACATGTTCAAAGAGGGGTTTTATATTATTGGTTGGCTTTTCCCTGGGCTCAGACTCACAGGCTGCAAGAGAGGAAAACAAGCGTAATTTGAGTGGAGAAGAGATCTCTTTTAACTCCACGTCAAGCAGAGAAAGTGGTAAGGAAGGAAAGCAGATGGAAGAAGAGCTGGCTTCTTTATTTCTCGAAAATAAATCGTGCCTACCCTGGATAAAAAGGTAAGATCACTGCATTGTAAATATTTAACCTAACGGTAAAAGAAATTCAGAAAAAAAACTAAGGATTTAGGGAGAAGAAAGTGCATCTGCAAAGGAAGATGATACAAAAATGTTTGTCTATTTTAGGTGAAAATATTTTTTAGAGAGGAAATCGTCACACAAAGAAATCCCATGTTTTAAAAACAAAAGAAAGCTAAATGTTCTCTAGTTCTAATGCTGTTCCTTTAAAGTCTCATAATCGCATAAAAACTGCTTTCAACAGAAAAGGGATGGGACTAAAGCCATTTGTTTGACTCAGTTTAAATCAATAGTTTCATGAAGCTGATTATTCATGAAACATTCTCCCTACTGCAGAACACCTCAAAGTGTGTTACATAAAATATATGATCATAATAAAAATAACAAATAATAATCATTTATGAATTCTCTCAACACACATGATACAAAAACAAACAGAAACAGTCTATAAAATCAATAGAAACACAAAGAAGTGCAAAAAAAAAAATCTAAAAAAACACATTTCCCTTTTTTTCCACAAAAAAAACCTACAGAGTAGATGACGCTCTCACATCCTCAGGCAGACTGTTCCACAGCACTGGAATGAGGCCTCTCTGTGGGTTTTTGTTCTGACCCCGGAGACCACCAAATTGTTTTTAAACAGTATAGGTCAATCAGATTTGATTCCATTCTGCCTCAGATAAATTGATCTGGTTGGATCGCATTAAAATAAATCGATTCATCGATTAATTGATCAATCATTACACCTCTAGTTTTTGTGCATTGAGAAGACATTCAGGTTTGTTCACTAGAAAACCACCAGAAAGAAGGCTGTTATACACAAAAACTTCAGTCCTAATTAACTCCTATGTTCATGGGCCACATTCCCATCAGAAATAAATGTTTTTAGAGTTTGGTTCAAAACTTCTACTTAAATCCATGTTATGGGAATGTGAGCTATATCACAGAGGTCTTTTCTTACCCTCAATAAAAGAAAGCTAGAAGTATCCTGGTTACATCAAAACTCACATCATTAAAAAGGAGAAAGAAAACTTAGACCAACCCCTCCATGACATGTGAAGTTTTTCATTCTGTTGTGACAAAGACAAAGTTTTGTTCTGATGACTGATACTGTAAGGAAAACATCCAACACAAAAGCCAACCTTCTCCAAAGATAAATCTCTGGACACTGCAGGTCTGCTTCCACAGAGAAAACAAGCTTTTACTTTGCTTTCATTGTCATGTAACTAAACAAACCATGTTGAGTTTGGAGGTGTTTTGGGGGGGATTTTCCGGACTTTCTTGAAGACAAGCTTCAGGTCTTTCACTCAGCCAGCCATGAACTGGAAAAACATGTCACTCCTAATAATGAGGCAGCTGTCACTCCACTGATTAGATACAGGTTACAGTGTGGTGGCATGGTGACAGGGCCCTGACCGGTACATTGTAAGAGCTTGTACTTTTTGTGAGTAAGATCTTACAAACAGAAAAAAATAGATCTAAAACTGCAACTGCTGTATAAATGTGTTTTAATTTTTTTTTCACTGCATCACAGTTGTACTCATAATGACACATAATACAAAGATAACTCAAGTAAATTTAGAAGATGTTTTCCAAAAGTAGATTTCATTAACTAAACGTAGAGTTAAGTCCAGACTCTGATTGATCAGATCAAAAACACTTTTATTATATTTAGCTGAACTTGATGTGCTTGAGTTTCCTGTTGAAGGGTTTGAAGATGGATGGATGGATGGAAAAATCTGTGCAGATGTACAAATAAGACATGCAGCTAGATGAGAAAATATCTACCAAATATGTTAAAGTCCCACGCCGTTCATCTTTTGATCTCCTGTCAGAGCATTTCCAGTGGTCTTTGTATTATGTTTATGCAGTTTTTAGACAAAATCAAACAAACGTTTCTGCTGAGCAGCAGGAGTGTGTTAGAAATTCACCTGAGTTCATCTGAGTTGTGTGCATGATTGTTGGTGCGAAGTAAGCCTGTCCCCACTTCCCATCATCCATTCCTTTTCACGCTCAAATGCTAGCTTACAGCCCCTTACAACCATAGCCTAACATTACCAGCGCAACAAAAATGGCGAGCAAAATTGGAGCTATCCAGCTGTACTGTATTACTGTTTTGAGCCAGATACAAGCTCTGTTGAGGAAAACAAAGACGTACATGGATCTTAGTTGTCTAAAAGTGGATGCATCAGAATGGAGCAGACCAGGGAGCTTGTGGGGCTCACTGTAGCTTCTACGTCATGGCTCAAGGCTTTTTCCAACTGCATTTTGTCATCTGGTCACCGCAATTTGAATAAAGAAACACTCAGAAATGCAATTTTAATCAGAATTTTTAATGTGTCTGTCATTACTAGAAAAATGCTACAAGAACTTGTTAAAAATGCTATTTTAGTCATCAGAGTGATTTTTTAAATGTCTGTAAATGTGCCCTGCAGTAGACATGTTCAGCGTGAACCCCGTCTTTGGCCAAAAGTAGTTGGGTTGGCTCCAGTAACCTTGTGACCCTGAAACTGATAAAGCGGGTCCTCAAGATGGATGAATGGACTAAACACTGATGCAAGCAATATGTATTTACATCTGCCACTGTAGCATCCCTTATCCCCTTTGGCCTCTTGAAAATCTGAAGGCGTCACAGTCACAATGATAATATTAAACTGTTTCCAAAACTGGTCACAGTAAAGGGAAGGCAAACAAAGATGCCTCAGAGGAGCAAATGATGCCACTTTTGCAGGATTTATAATTCCCAGCATCAAAAATGTGAATCCAGGTTTCTGTGGTTTGGATATTGGCCTTCGCTTTGGCTCTCAGCAGAGACGACTTTTCGAGCGTCCTCCGGTTGGCAGGATTGTTTTCTTGTGAGCAGACAGTCAAGTGTGACGTTTGGCAGTGACATCTGAGAGGCCCATGGGATGCAGCAGAGTCAGGCCCCCTCCTCAAACTGTGTCCGCCCCGGCAGGAGCCCCCAAGACAAGTCTGAGGCCAAGTGGCAGCACTTCACATGTGAAGACTTGCCTCTGCTTTTCTGTCTAATTATAATGCAACAACACCCCTCCGTACACACACACAATGTTTCATTTTCATACACACAAGGATAAAAACCACCAGAAGTTCTGACACACAAAGATGGAGCCCATCTGTTTTTTATCCTCACTTGGGTCTCAGTTTGATACTACAAGTCCCAGAGTGACTCTGATTCTGGTTCCAGGTATATAAAACACCAAACTGGGTGGGTGGTGGTGGGTGGGGGTTCTCAGAGAGGGTCAAAATCAGACAACTTTGTCAAACATACATGGCTTCCTCGAACTTTCTCCTGATTGATGTGTTTTTCCCGTTTTGATCAGCGATTATCAAGAATAAATAATTTAAAGTACTAAAAAGTTAATAAAGAGTAGAGAAAATCTCTCCAATTTAGATTTCAGAGACGCAGGAAAAAATATTAGACAGACATGAAGGAAGAGGGGGGAGACTAGGAAATAAACAAAAAGATGACAAGAAACCGGACACAGGACGAGCGGCAAAATGGAGAGTTGGGAAGAGCAGCGCTGTAAGAGGAGGGGGAGAGGCGTGGTGGAATGGGCCGAGGGGAACCCGCCCCCCTAATTGGTACTTAACACCAGCGCTGAGCAGAACTGTTGCTATCATAAGAAATTGATGAATTAACTTAGAGTTAGGCAGAGAGAGCAAGAGTGTGGGACGGCAGATACAGAGAGGGTGGGGGGGTTCTGAATCTTTTAAGAGGATAACTTACTTGGGCAAAACAGCTGTTTATGCATTATTTGTGCGGCGAGCCATTTACCAGCGTTTAGGATGAAAACCTTGGTTCCTGGGCTGCAGGAGTTTGCCCGCAGGGACGCTGAGGGTTTTGGGAGGGACTTGACGGCCCATCAGTCACTGATAGGAAAAGATGAAAAATTTATTTGCTGGTAGTTTCATTATAAAAACTCCATTATTGGCCTATCAGTTTGTGAGTTTCCGTTTAAGTGACAAACAGGCGAGTGGGGATTTGAGCAAAATGAAGCAGTAAGAAGACTTGGAGACGGATGAATGGATTAAAAGTTTGAAGACTTTGGATCCAAGCCACCAAAGTGAAGTTGAGGACTGTTCGTCCAAGCATCCTTTGATGGTTTCCTTCTCGAGAAGTCAAGAAATGTAAAGATTGTAATGAAAAACTGTTCACAGCACTGGTGAGCAGGGAAGTAAAGGTTGGATAACTGTGAACAAGACTTCTGCAATCCCCTTCATTTTCCTGAAGGATCAATAACTAATAGGTGAGACAATACAATGAGATGGACTGAAGGTTTCCATAAGCTCCACCCACAGAGATATTTTGGTATCATTACTGGTTCACTTTGGTCTCTTAAAGAAACCTTTGAAGTCAACATCGGAGAATCCCAGGAAAGAGAAAAGGGCGCTCCAACACGTTGTCAGATAACATCGACTGTCAATCACATCCAACTACATGAAAACATTTATATGAAAAAGAACAAATGAAAGTAAAAAAAAAAAAATACAATTTATGTGGGGGTGATACATTGTTAGAATAATCAAGAACTCACTAATCTTACTGGCCTCTTGATTCTGATGAACTTTTGACGTTAGTAACTTTGAAACTTCTTCTGTTCTTTACAGTTTTACAGAAATTGTAGCTACAAATCAAACTTGAAACCACATCACTGGTCTCAACACTTTCCTGTTTTTTGTCATCCAGAGACATTTGGATGTCAAGTCTGGATAGAATTGTGTTTTCTTCATCCTTTGAGATTTTTAACCCATCAAGCCTCTTTCCATATTGTTTATGGTGTCTCTCAAGCTTGGAACTTCGGCCCACTTTAGTATTTCAAATAGTCACAATGACATTTACCGTATTTTCAGGTTGTAAACTGCAGCAGTCTGAAAATAAAAGAAAAGATCAAGGATAAGTCACACTTTTGGGAAAAATGTGTTTACCAAAACCAAGAACAATTTCTTTCCATTTCTAATCCATTTTATTTCTACAGCCCCAATATCACAACCATAGCCGTCTCAATGGGCTTCACATCCACTTTTTAAGCAATTTTTTTATCTTCACAGAACTCCTGTTATCAGGTTAGTACAGTGATGTAAATGTCTTCTGGACAGCAAACAACCCAATGAATGTTTCAGTTTACTTCCTGTCCACAACAGGATGTTTAACAGGAATATTTACAATATTAAAATTAATTTGGTTTTTTTTTTTTAAACTTTAAATGATATAGTCATATTTATTGAGCCGGTTAGTGGAATCATAATGTCAGTCCATCCCATCTCTTTTCCATAGGAACAGGGGGTGAGAAGGTGCCAGAGAGAGAGCACGGCACCTGGAGGAAACGGTCTACGTTGTTGTCGAGATGGACCAAGCCACAGGGGTGGACTCTGGTGGAAAATAGGTGACCAAACTTCCAAACTTTGATCCAGAAATATAGAATTGTTTTTAATTTATTCAACATTTGCTTTTTCTCATCCTTCTATAAGCTCTCACGTCTCCAGACGAATCTTCAACGTGGAGCGGTAAAGAATCACCAAGCTGCAGCTGTTTGCAGCGGTCTGCAGAGTTTCTCTGCGTGCCTCCATCACCTGCCCTCTTCTCTCACCCTCTCTGCTCTCTTGTCTCTGCCTCAGGGCGACAGACACTTCCATGTCAAGTCAGGGAGCTCTGATGCTGATCAGTCCTGATGGAGAGAGCTTTGTCCCTGTTTGTTCACCTGAAGCAACAACATGCCGCAGCTCCATCTAGGAAAGGTGCTGTCTCCTGTTCAGAAAAACACTTGATAGTAAGGCTTTGACAGCATCTGCTTTTACATATGCTGAACATGTCACTTTAACCAAAGGCTTTGAGGATCAGAATCTATCTATTTTATTAGTCAGGGACTGACAATGACCTTTAACTGTTAAATATATCTTGTCGTATTTATTATCTAATCTATAATATATTTATGAACCTTTTACATATATTTTAAAAATATGAAATGTTTAAAAAATATTTAGATTTTGAAAAATATTAGAAAATATATTCAATAAAATATTCAATATATTTCAAAATCCTCTAACGGTAACTAAACACACTTGTCGGGAATATCCAAAGGAAGTTATGAAATTATTATGAAATTGCCACATGACCTGCTTCATTCTTTGACATTTCGTGTCAAAGAATGAAATGTGGTCATTTTCACAGTTTTGCACAATATGAGGAAAAATAGCTTCACACAACGCCACAAGGTTGAGTCTGCAACCACAAACAACATTTCATTGAACTTTGGAAGAGGCCGCCATCTAGAATTTAGAAAAAAAATTATTTGGTACCGTAAAGCAGTGGTCCCCAACCACTGGGCCGTAGACTGGTACAGGTCCATTGATCAATTGGCACTGTGGAGGAAATAATTAATTATACCCATTTTTTTTTCTTTTGAGTCTTGACTATCTTTTATTTTGAAAATAACCGGATTCTCCCAGCTACACATTCGATCACTTGAGCTGTAAAGTTTGGTCAGGGGTGCAAAATCACTTCATTTGAACTACAACTACATCTAACGATCTAATATTAATACATATTAATACAAAAAAGTTGCTTTACTGTTTAGTTCCCCCTTAAATTTGCAAATTGAAACTCTTCCTAGGGATTTCAAATATCACCTCCTAACTCCTTGAGCATCATTGGGAAACTACTTGGGAGAAAATGTTGGTTTTTAATTGTATTTAGTTTTGAGCAGTATAGCAGGTAGCGCCTGCAGGCCGCACTGTCCTTCTACATCCTGTGACATTACACCCCCTCAAACCCTGCTGACTCACCTCGTGATGATAGTCACCAGAGCTGTGGTACAGTGGGCTTGCAGTGGTCTCAAACCTCATATCATTTATCAAATGAAAAAAAATAAGTTTTTTGTGAAGCTTATCAAAATCCTTAACAATTGCTTTTACTTTGTGTTTTAACAGAAAAAACTGTTGTTTCTTTTGTTTGTGTGTGATAAGGAGATAAAGTACTGACAGTGAGGCTGAGGAGCACTGAGAGACAAACAAATGCGCAAAAACTGGTGACAGAGACAGCAGAGAAAGAACTGGAATGAGAGCCAGACAAAGAAAGAAACCCACTTTCAGTATAAAAATGTTAACTTTAGCCAGTCTAATAAAATAACTAAAACAGTTGAAATTGAGCCTTAATAAAGCTTCATTTCTGCAAAGCATTGTGCTAACTAGCACATATTGCCCCTCATTCTCTCTGTCCATGAGGGTAAAGTCAGGTTCTTCTGAAGGAGGGGGCGCCCTGTCTGAAACATCATCATTCAGACCAGCTGCTCAGGGCGAGTCATGATTAGCTGCCAATTTATTCTGGTGGGCGCGATTTGAGAGGAAGGGGTCCTGAAATGGTAATGTGCTTAAATGTCAGAGGAAAGGTAAGGTTCTCATCAACCTTTGGTCACCCGGACGCTTTGAATATTCTTATTGGCGTCATGTATTAGTAATGAGAGTTGAAAAGTAAGTAAAATTTAACCTTCGCTGTACCTGAGGAAACTATGAATATTAACGAGGCCTATTATGTGTACCTGATCTGAAGAATTTTAACCCCGCTTCTTGCTCCCTTGCTGGCTTCCCAATTTCTCCACTGCTTTTTCTTTGTCTTCACATTCACATTCTCCATCTTCTCATTCCTATCCGGCTCCGTTCCCAGCCTTCCCTCTCTTTGTTCTTGGGTTGCCCTCTTTCATTTTGCACTCCTTCCCTTTATTAAATCCCCTCATTTGAGACATTTTCGCCCTTGGTCTCCCCCATTCACGCTGCATCGTCTCGAGATGTGTCTTTTCTGACCACTAACGTGTGTTGTGCTTGAATTTATGATTCTCTCCTTTGCTAGTTTGATGATGGTGATGCAAAAACCGCATCAGAACAAACTCAGTGGTGGAAAGGTCACACAAAGAAGCTCCAAAATGAAAACGGTGACCTCACTCTCAGTATTTTTTAATGCTGTTTCAAAAGGACTGAGTCTGTGGCTGAAAGTGTCGCCCTTGAGGAAATCCTGTTTCCTCCTTTTCTTTCCACTGGTGTGATGATCTTAATTTTCTCAGTCACTTAATGAGTGATCCATGAAAGTATAAGTCATTCAACGCATTTTTATAAATGTCTTACTCAATGTTGTGTTATTCGCTCCTTAATGAACTGAACTAAACTCTTAGTCACTTGCATCCATGCAGAGGGTTGACCCATACAGTGATGCAGGTTTTTGAGTTGTCCGGGCCCCTAAAGAGTCGTAGAGGGGAGCAGCTGCATCCTGAAGGATGTACAGGTGTGTCTTGCAGTTCTGTTGAGGCTCATAACGGCCACCTCAAGGAATATCATGAAAATGGAAGCTTGTTGTGTGTTGTGTAGTGTATTGTGAAGTATTCGTACGGCTATTGGAAGTTACACACACTTATGTTGTGCGGGTGATGCTGTAGGTGTCCTCACGTCACACTAAGTGACTATGTTTTCTTAGTAAGGTGTGAGTACTGGCTCCTTATGGACCGTTCGCAAATGCTGCATGCATGCGATGTGCACCAACATCCCCCTTACTCATCCTTACGTGTTGTATAAGTGTTCGGTACGACCGATCGCTCGCAGCATGCTAGTAAAACAGACATCTCCAACCCTGTTCCCTGTGAGCCGCTGCTGTTTGTTTTGCAGATACCCTGCTTTAGTCATTGCTGATCAGCTGGATTGAGCGAGCAAAGTTTATGATTGACTGAACACACCTGATCCAGATGACCAGTAACTACTGAAGAAGGGTTAGTTGCAAAACAAGCTGGGCAGTAGCTCAAGAAGAACAGGGTTGGAGACCCCAGAAGCAGTAGAAAAAAATGTGCATGAACATTTTTTCTACTGCGAGCTCACTGAGCGGACTTTGACTTTGATATTTCCCACAGGTCACCCGTGTGCCCAGTAAAGGTTTGACCATTTTACACCCACAGACAGTCCGTATCCACCTGTGAGGACAGCTGGAACTGAGGCTTAAGATCCGGTCAGACTTGGCAGAGCTGGACTTGACGAAGTTACATTTTAGAATCATCTGAGTTTTCTATAACAGGATCCGTGGTGAGCATTTTTTTGATTTTTGCGGAAACTGTTCTTGAAATGATGCCTTCCCAACAGGTGCTGTTTTGGGGGCAGCATTACTCAAAAAAAAAACCAAACTGAACAGAAAGAAATCTGGATGGTTCTGCAGGATCTCTGACTGCAGTGACGTGTCAGCTGAGCAACTTCCACAAAGTATTTTCTAGATTTTTTTTCTATACTGCTAGATTTGGTTGTTCTGTCTTTACCATGGATTTCCTTAATTGTTCCAATCTAAATCTTTTGCAAGAACAAAGAAACAAAAGCAGATATGAGGACACAGTCCCACTGTTGGATTGTAGACGTGAGACTGCGCTTTGCTCAGATCTTTTTTTTTTTACTTTATTTCTTAACGCTTCATTTTCTCTCTAAATGTTAGATATCAGTGTGCACATTTTGTTCATGTTTTCCACATCTTTGCATAAAAATCTGACTTTTAACTACATCAGATATACAAAGGCCCAACTGAGGGAGTCCCAGATAAGATTAGTAGTAAGTCTCAAATCAGTTTCCTGTCTTATTGAGGCCAAAGCAGCATGTTTGGAGCAGACGCTCGTTTCGCTTTCCTCTTCCCCTCCTTCATTTGCTCTTTTCTCCCTCCTACCCTTCCCTCCATGAGAGGAAAAAAAGTCTGTTTACCATTCAGCAATGTTGTTTGCATAGATCAGGCAAAAGTGGGACGTGAGTGCATGTGGTTGTGTGTGGGGTTTTTTGCATAGAGAGGGTCTTATTCCCCAGATTGAGGCTTGATCAAGGCATCATCAGTGCACACACCCACTCCCCCCAGAGTCTGGGGCTTCCAGGGGAATTGACACATCTATCTGTCATGGACAACAAAGATACAAGAGATGTTTTCTAAATGAGCCAACAGACTCTTTTTAGTATCTCTCTCAGACGTGATCTCCTCTACAGAAAGGACGCTGGAAGCCGAGTAGTTCAGAAAAACTCTGCTAATTCTCTGGATTTTCTCACATTATTTAAGAGCAATTGAATTTTTGTTGGATGTGAACCCACATTTTTGGGTGGCAGTTCAAGGCATCATCTTGTACAAAATAAAGGATTTTATTTTTCCCCACTTCTGAAGCTGATATTGTGTCCCACTTTTCACAGCAATGTGTCAAAGTGCATTTTCTTAAAAAAAAAATAAAAATACTTAAAATGCACTAATCAATGCTCTGATTATAGTAAGAAAAACATTGATGTACTCATCGGTATACTCATATTGAGAAATATATTGATATGTCATACATATTTTTCAATTCCCCCAATTCAAGTGGACCTCACAAGAAGCCTGTTAGTGATGTTCATGTGATACATGCGCTCCTTGCTGCAGCCTGACTGATAGAAATGAGGAAATTAGACAATCAGTGTAGTTTGCGTGAAAATCCTACGGCCACTAACGTGCACACCTTGTGCATACAGTATTTGTGCATGTGGTCAGTAAGAAGCCAGAACTCCCAGCTTTCTAACGACTAGAGTGTGGTGTGAGAACGCTGTACGACAGCATCACCTGTACGTGCGTACAACTTCTATTTTGCTCATGAATGCTTCAAACACTTACCACACACACAACAATGGTACGCTCCATTTCATGAAGTCTACACAGTCTTTGCTCTGGGATCGTCCATTTATATGCTTTCATGCGCTTTGCAGCACATGGACACCTTTTACACTTTGAGACTTTAACATTGTCATTGCTGAATACACTACTATTTATATTTTTTAAACTTAATATTTTTATACTAGGCCTTGTACTTTGTTGTACTTTTACATATTGTAATATGTGGCAACAGAATTAGAATTTTTGTCCTAGAGAACCCAAGAACAGTCTTTTTGTGTGCCTCTAAAGTAAAGTTGCCCTTTGTCTTTCTCTCATTCTTTTCTCATTTTGGGCAGCAATTAAAGCAGCCAAAAAAAGAATTCAAATCAAATATTAGAATTTTTTTTTTTTAATTAAAAAAACAGCGGCTAAATTTGACCCTGGAGGACAATGGGTTCTGCATGGTTAAAAAGTTCCTCCTTTATCTTGTTCTCACTCTCATTCATCAGGATCTGCTGTTTTATATCACTTACATGGGTTGCTTCCATTCTGTGGTCGTAGAAGGTTTTTTTGTTTCAATGAAGTGAAAGGACACACTGGAGTTTTCTTAACGAAGACCCTCCATCACAGACTGACCAAAGTTCTCCTGTTTGATTTGCGCTGAAATTCAGGAGACTATAGCAGCACCAAAGTATTTAGTTATCCTGTTTTGGAGATTCTTTTAAAGAAAAAAACATTTCACCATTTTAATGGGAAAAGCAAAATATGCACATTTTGATGAGAAAATTGTAAATGTTAAATACAGTAAAGTTTGTCCTTAAAATGACTTTTTAGCAACTGCAAATTGTTCAGATAACGTTAGTTTTGCTGGATATTTTATTGGTGTTTAGTGTTGTCTCTTGCCAGTCCATCAACCCTTCCCTTCTCCTCAGTAAATCTTGTGGAAACTGTCCTCTCCCTCTTCTCCTTCTTCTCCTTCTCTGCTTCCTCCTTGTCTGCCTCCTTAAGCACTTCACACCACATTCACTCCCGGCCCGCTCTGAGCTGAGATCCATCGATTTTTTGGTGTGATAGAGGTGGGAGGCACGTTCACAATGCAGCGGGGGTCTGCCTGCTCAGACTGAATCTTTCAGAGGGCCAATCAATACCGACTCCTTTTCTCCCTTTCAGAGACTTTCATTCATGGAGACAGGGAGGGAAAGCAGACGTGAGCAGCGGGTGAAAGAAGGAGAAAACAAGTGCATGACAATAGTTTTTTTTCTGGATTCATCCTCTTATTTTATGGTAATCCTAGGAAGGACGGGAAGAAAGAGGAAGGGGACAAACTTTAGTGTATAAAAAATGACGAAGACTTGACAAGAAAAAAAATACAAGTTTCAGTTGGCTTTAGCGGTGGAGGCGAGGAATGTTAAAGGAGAAGATGGACATGGACTGAGCGTGCGTACTGTTTTACAGTGGGAGGTGTAGGAGTCAGCTGTGATTTGATGCAGTATGGAATAAACCTGAGGGTCTGGGGAGTATCAAGACGGAGAAAGTTTGCCCTCAGCAGGACTCTGCAGGGGTCAAGCTCCCGTAGTCTCAGCTCAATATTTTCAACCTGAAGGTCATTATATCAATTAAGCATCATCTTCATGTTCTCTCCCCATGCGTTATAGTTTTTTTCTCCATCTTTCATCTTTTCTTTGCTGCAGATTTGACCTTCAACACCAGTTTGTCTCTCAGACACTCTTGAACACAAACATTTGCTTGCTACATTCGCTTTATTCCCCTAAAACTTGCCTCTAAGTGCAGTGAATACCAACACTGCAGTTTGCTTCCCACCAAACAAACCTGTTCAGCATTTTGGATGCTTTCTACAACCTTCATTTGTTGCTTTCTCAGGCTGTATTCAGACTGGATACATCTGGTTCACTTAAAGTGAATCAGAGTTTGTTCCCCCCGATAATCCAGTACTAATAGTCTGGATACACCCAAGTGGACCCTGGTCAGGAACCGGGAACCGCTCTTGGACCCATCTTTCAAGGTGCTCTTGATTAGCTTTCAATCAGACTGAGCTTTGGTTTGCTCTGAAAGTCCTCAGTCTGAAATAGGCTCCATGCTCGGAGCGGAACAACTGAACCATAACGGTCACCTGTTCATCATAGCCAGGCATTATGGGAGTAAACAGTGAGCTGCGGACACGTGGAGCAACGATGCAACGGCAAATCGTTGAAATATGGTGGGATGAATGCAGGCTCGTTAAACATATTTTAGCATGATACAGGTAGTTTCTCACACTGTTTTCCCGACAATGTATATGTCATTAACACCTATTAGCATTATCTTCTTAGCCAACTTCTCAGTAACCGTCTTGCAGCATGCCTCCCCTGTACCAGAGTAGTTGTAAAAAAAAGTGTTGAGCTTGACGTTGATACAGATGTTCACAATTGGTCAGCGAAATATAACGTTTGAATCAGTGAACTATCCTGACAATGATTGCAAAGTGCAGGACTTCCATTGTTCTGCCTCTCATTATTTTGCCCCGCCCTTATAATTCTTAGCCAATGATTGAAGAGATCTTTAGTCACATGGTTTTGTTTACAAGCTTTGGTGCAGAACAGTCTGAATACAGACCAAACACAAAGTTCAGGATTCGGTCCGGCCCAAAATAAATGGGCTTGGTTCAGACCAACAGACTGTTGCAGTCTGAATACACCCTTCATTTTACGTAGAAATATTCAGCAAAAATAAGATGCAAGAAATTAAAAAAAACTACCTCAAGACAGGAACCTTCACTGGGACGATCAGTCCAAAATACCACCCAATTTCCTCCATTACATTTAGCCTCAATGTTTGTCATCTTTGAATTTCCATTTTGAATAACCTTAAAATATACTGTGCTGATAAACGTTTAGTTACTTTGATTCATCCTTGACACCGGCACAATGAAATTTAGAAAAAGCAAAACACTTTTCTAAAGTGATTAAATTTTAATATCTTGTTTGACTGTTTTTCTAATCGGCTCTTATAAATCTCAAATGTTTAAAGGCAATATTTTCTTTTGCAATATCATACTTAACCTCAAGGTGGCACCATCTACAAAAGTGGAAGTTTTTCTTTGTCATGGGGAATGTATTCTGTAAACAAATGTGTTGTTTTTAGAGCTTCTTCAACCTAAATGTTTGTGATTTAGAAACTGCACGAAGAGGTGGAGTCATATGAAATCTATTGTGAGATCACAAACTGTCAGGGTTGACGTGTGAACACAGATGCAGACGACACTCGTAATACGAAGTTCTCTCGTTTAATTGAGAAAGGTTCACAAGAAACTGAACACAAACTCATGAAGGTACAAAAGACCATCCGACAACCAGTGCAGGGGAGACGAAGACTTATAACAGGAGGAGGGGATGAGGTAAATGGAAACAGGTGTGCCAATAAGGAGGGAGAGAACACAGGAAGTAACAACCAGCAACAAAATAAAACAGGAAGTGGAACCCAACAAAAAAACAAAACAAATGTCCTGGGTCCATAACCCCACACAAACCTTTTATTAGTTTTTGGACCATTTTTCTAAAGAGATTTCAGAAGAGTTACCATGGTTACAGGCAGGACATAAAAGGTTTTATGAAATAGTCTAACAATCTGGGCCCGGGTCAACTCTGATCCACATGAAGAATCACTGGATTTAAAAGTGAAATATTTTTATCCATTGAATGAACGTGGAGACAAACCTGATCCTAAAAATAAAAAATTTATAATCTCTATTGTGGGAATTTGACAAAAGTAATGTGTATTTATAATAAAATAATGCCGGGGAAAAAAAGGAACTGTAGTGGACTTTTGCAGGAACTTACACTCTATGTTTACACCGGAGAACACCCAGGGAAGTGACAGAGAGTGTGTGGACTCCTACAGGTACTTCACCTGAACAATAAGCTGGACTGGTCCCACAACACAGATGCACTGCACAAAAAAGGTCAGAGCCAAGTCTGTTGAGGAGACAGTCTTTTGGAGTCCAGGGACCACTCCTAGAGACCTTGTTAGATTCTGTGGTGGCATCAGCCATTTTTTATGGCGGGGTCTGCTGGTGCAGCAGCGTCTCAGCGGCAGACTGGAAGAATGTGCAGGAGCTGGTCCAGAAGGCCAGCCCCGTTCTTGGGTTGCTGCTTGACTCAGTGCAGGAGGTGGGAGAAAGGAGGATGGTGGCCAAGAAGCTATCCTCCCTGATGAAGAATGACGCCCACCCCCTGAATGACACGATGCTAGCTCTAAGCAGCTCTTTCAGCAACAGACTGTTACACCTCAGGTGAGTGAAGGATCGAAGGTCGTTTCTACCTGCTGCTGTGAGACCTTATAATCACAGCTGTTCTCAGTGAACCTACTGGGAATGTGTTGGTTTGCTTTATCAGTCTCTTGACTCTTTAGCACTTTCAAATATTTTGTGCAATTTTTAACCACTCTACCTTCTTGTTATTATTACCCCGGTGCAATTCCCTTTCTCTCTCTCAACATAAGAATTAGTAAATATGCCATAGATTTCTCTCTTTTTTTGAACAGGATATACTTAGCCTGCTGTATTATTTCTATCTGTAATGCTGCAACACAAAAATCTCACCATTAAAAGATGATTAAAGGGTAACTTTAAAGTGTCACAGATCTTTTATCTAATGTTTCCAAACTATAGTTTTGAAAGCATTTTAAATACCAAATATAAAATTTGTTGTTACAGCAACAGAATTGAGTTAGAGCACAGTAAGGAAGAACAGAGCATCTTAAATAAGAATCTTAAGAATTGTTTGAACTACACCTCCGCCCTCAACCCGCTACCGTTTTTTCTAATATACAAAAAAATGTGTAAAAATTATGGTTAACTCATCACCTCAGCAAAAGGATGAACATTTGGCACATTTTGGATAAACTCAGCTTCCCCATGAGGTGGTAAAGTTTTTCTGTAACCACTGCTGTTTGACAAAATCTTCAACAATTACAAGCCAAAAATGTAATGCTCCATCACTTTCATTCCATCACTTCCTCGTACCTGTCAGGTTTAAACAGCAAAATTATCAGGAAAGATTTGAAATTCAGATCTCCACCTTCACCTGTAACATGTATCGACTCAACGTTTTTGTTTGTTTGTTTTTTTGCTACAAGCTGATAAAAGTTTGGTAATGTTGAAAAAAGAACTTGGTTTTACTACTTTAAAGTAGTTCAACTTTTCTAGTAAAGTAAAAATAAGAATTTTTCAGTAAAAGATTAGCCACTTTCAAATGTACTTTAAAGAATTAGAGGCAAGACTAAGCCCATTACCAAACAGTATCAACATAACCTTCATTATCCCACCGCCGACACCACTGTGCTTTAGCAGAAGCCTTCAGCAATGACAGATCCTATAACATGAGAGGATATTTAGGAGAACAATCTGATTCGGTAAAGTTTTTTTCCAAAATATCTGCGGTAAACTGCAGCAACTGTGTCAGTGAACTTTTCATGAGAGCTTTCCCTTGGTTTAACTCATAATCTTTTCCATGACTTGAGGCATTGGAGACAATTACATTTTGGTGATATGTCTTCCTTTCTTCACCAGAGGTTCTTCCTAATTTGATACTCTGGCGAGAGAGATCGTTGGCTTTAATACAAATCATGTTTCAATCGTTACTTGAAGACCTCAAGCCCTCTCCCGCCTCTCTGGAGGACCACGGTAATGAGGCCTGCTGGGATTTCAATCATTTTTACATCTGTTGAAAAATAAGGAGAAGATGAAAATAACAGAGAAAAAAGAACCGAAAACCCACCAGGCCTCACTGCCGTGCACATCCCGAGGCGGGAGCGGGCCGGA
>BSAI01000201.1:25461832-25535229 GCA_036245035.1 Adrianichthys oophorus
CCCCCCCCCCCCCCCCCCCCCCATCCTTCTCTTTATCTCCTTCCTCTGTAGAAAAAATATATTGTTTGTTCTTATAATTGACAATAATACACTATGTATATATTGTAGACCTTCTTTTCTTGGATTTTTTTACTATTTCTCTGGCCCTGAAATCTCTTAGTGCAGCACCTCCATGCAGAACACTCCCCAAACCATTTTTGAAGCCCTCTCCTCGCCCTCCCCTTGTTGCAAAATAAATAAATCCTTATGATATTAGATTTCAGACACCTCTTTATCACACAAACTCTTTCTCCCCACCATCCCCCCTGTTTCTCCCTTTTATTCTATTTTCTTCTCAGAAGCCTTCAGCTCCCCGTCACACTGAAGCAGCATCCTTTCCATCCTCACTTTTATTCTTCCCTAAAGTTCAATTAGAAGTCTAGAAGATGTGCAGCTTCAAAAGAATGCAAAAGAGAATCTTTGCATGTGGTGAATGCAGCAATATCAGTGTTGTAGCAGTCTGAAACCATCGTCTTCTACTCCTACAAGAATTAGGGAATATCCCCAAATGTTTTCTTTCATAAGACAAACCTTGCAACACTTGGACTTAGTTAAGCTCAAATCTTGGACCACAATCAGCCTTTAAAGGGTTGCTTAAGAGCAAAATTATGTCTGCTTCTTTTCCACTGCCCTGGGTAAAAACTTTAAGCATTGGTCTGCCCAATCTACTGCCCTGATCCTTTACCTTTGACCTACCTTACCGAGATGCATCAGTTTGGTGGCTTTAAAAGTTTGCCTTTTGATTAAAAGGTCTAGCTTTTGAGTTTAGTTTCATGTCGACAGTCAGAAGAGGAAATGAGCTGGTTTTAATTTTTTTCCTCATCTTTTCAGGTGAATGAAATTACTTTAAACTCTAATTAGTTTTGGTTTGTGTGGAGCTACAGCAGCAGCATCCTGCTGTTTGGAAGATAAAACCTTCTTGTTAAAAATTGAACTAAATGTTTGAGATTTAATGAAGCTTGGTAGTTCAGATATCAGCATCTTTCCTTTTTTGCCCCCAATTAATTTATGAACAAACATCTTAATTCGGTTTATTATCTACGTATATTTTGGTCTTTTTTTTTTTTTTTTTGCTTTTATTCCTTGAAATAATCACATATTTCTTTTCTTAAAAGACAAAAAGAGAGTAAACTGAGAATTAAAACCGATCCAGAAGCTAAAATTGGAGATTGACGGTTCCTTCTATTTCCAAACTCTGTTTTAGATCTTAAATCAACTCTTTAAGAAAAGTTTGGGATAACTTGAAAACACAAACTGCAACAGTCCAGTCCTAAAATGAAGCATTTGTGGACCATTCTCTGTGAGTCCAGAGAATCCTGACTTTAGGGATGTCAGTAAAATAGAATCATCTTCAGGCATCTCCTCTTGTCTGTGGTTTGGCTTGAACTGTTTTAGTTTTTCAGCTGAAACAATAGCATTCTAATGATGAAGCCAGCCTTCAGATTTCACTGGAGGTTAGCAGCCTTTGAAGCCTCCTCGTGCAGCTGCACCAGGGAGCTCAGCGCCGGCCACCCCGCCTCTGGCTGCATTGAAGTGAGCGTTCCTGCTCCACCTTCACGGCGGATCAGAGGCTGCTGCGGATTCACCTCAACCCTGCAACATCAGAGCTGGTGATTCTATTTAACTAACAGAAAAAATACTTTGGAGCTTTTGGTGAGACTTGTTGAAGCAAATCAAAACAGGTCAAATGGATTCACTTTTGAACCAAATTCATATCATTTTCGCTCCTGATTGTAGGGGTGCGTGAACCGTTCACTAATCCCAAAAGTGCTACAATACTGACACTCTGTGGTTGCAGGCAGTACTGCACGACAGTTTTGTTTTCAAATTTTAACTCCTCATCTCATTCTTTCAAGGTCTGTCATGTACGATGATTCCAATAAAGGAGACCAAAAGAAAACTGACCAAAAACTTATGGAATGTATTCATGAGACTGTGTTAAATAAGAAGATAAAAAATCCAACCTCTGAGATGAATAGCATGTGGTACTGTTGACTGGTTTTGAAAGTGGATCCCTTACCGTCAGATGAAAGATACAGACTTTGTACCAGAAGGAGAGCTCCTCTATGATTTCTCAGGTGTGGGCGGGGTCTCACATTTACTTCGGTGGATTTGTACTCGCTTCTTCCATCCACTTTTCAAAGTCCAAACCCAGATTAAGAACAGGAGCGTGTTCTTCATATCTCTGCCCAGAATACTGACTGCTGCATTGGTGAGGAGAACATCAAGCGATGTTTGTGGAACCTCTGTGGAGCTCAAACTTACAGGAAATTGGACATTTAGACTGATGAACTGAATGCATTTCATCCACAGTGTGATCTTAGATTTTCATCACAGATGGAAAGTGATCACTGTACTTGAAGGGTTTGTAGTCAAAATCCAAGTAATAAGTTTTGTGCTTTGTCACTTTTTGTTCAAAAATGTGCAACTATACAAAACAAAGTGCTTTCAGTTTAAAGGTTGAGATAAATCATCTAATATTCCTGTTTAGGTTTCCTGCATAGATTTTGACTTCTGTTCTGTTTCACATTTTTATAAACTTCAGGAGAAGTTTGGATCCTGTTTGAAAATGTAATTTATTTGTTGAACAGGAACAAAACAGTTTACAATACAGTTATAGTTTGCATGGAAACAGTACTGTTTAGTAGTATGATCATAATTCTTTAACTAAAGCAAATTTGCAGCATTTGTCTCTAGATGGGCTTTTTTTTACATTAAGAATTACAAAAATGAGAATAAATCACCACACAAACTAGCAATTAATGTTAAAAATTACTTATTACAATTTAGAAACAGACACATCAAAAGATCAAAAAACGTGTGTACAGCGCTGCTGCTGCTGCTGCTGATACAAAGACTAAGTTTTTGTTTTGTTTTTTTTTTCCCCAAGACTAAAATTGGTGACAGACTAAATCCGTGGGAAATAAGTTTCAAAGTGTGGCATCTTACAGAGAGTTCAGTATAAGTAAAATCAGTTTTGCAAAAAGGAACCTGTCAGTTTTCACTCCAGGCTGCTGTTGTGGATCTGCTGCAGCTCTGTTGATATTGATGTCTAACAAAGTTTGTTTCGGTCCCTTCCAGCATAAAAATGAAATCTATTTTCTACTTGTCATGTGTCACTGTCACCACTAGAGGGAGCTAAAAGCTCACCAAAAAAAAGGTAAGCCTTTTCTAAAATCTACATGATGTAAACTCAAGACACATATTTAATTTAGACCAAAATTGTAGATTAACTTTAATTCAGTTTCTGCAGGTTTGCTTCACGATTGTGTATAGAATTCAATTCTGGTTTATGGATAAAAAAAGACCTAAAACCACGAAACTACAAAAAACATAAGGAGGTATAGTTCAGAATGCAAATGGGCACCCATTGATTCCTTTAGATGCTTATCTGACTTTTAGACTCTTCTTTAGGCCTCATATTAGTGGATCATTTTCCCTAAAATCTTGTGGAACCTGTCCTGTGTTTGAAGCTTCTACAAGTCCTTAAGAGAACTGAAGTTTTTCCCCTAAATTCTGTCAGTAACTCATTTCCATGAATCCTTTAATGAACTGATGTCTGTTCCAAGTGATTAGATAAAAATATAAACATGTAAACACTCTGAAGATATCACATCATTAAGAAATTAAGAAAGACTCAGAATGTCTTATTATTGAAAACAAAAAAAAAAACTATCAAGTTGATCAGCTGAAATATTATTGATGACAGAGTGAAGATATTTTTGGAAAGTGCTGTTTGTGCTTTTCTGTGTGTGTGTTTGCACCGTGACCTCTCCTTCCTGTGGAGCCAGCAGGCAGTATGTTACCCAGAGTCCCCAGCGAGGCCAGCTGTCAGGGCGTCCATCCAGCATTTTCAAGCTCAGACTGTGGGAAAGTGGGAACTCCAGTTTGTCCCACAAGGCTCTCTAATATCTTAACCCCCCACCCCCCACCCCACCCCACCCCCACACACAACTTCTCATCCTGCTTCCTGTTTCAAACTGCTAAATATACCAGGGTCACCATTTCCCCAAAATACAGCAGCAGAACAGATTTTTGGTGAACAGTGCTTTTTTTTGTGTTTTTTTCAGCTTTTGTTCTAAATATCGTTCAACCAAGCTCAGTGCAGATGAATAAAGAGCTGCACGCCTGGATGAGCAAACACAGCACTTAACCCCATGGATGAATACCACACCACCATCAGCAGCAGGCCATTACTGTTCAGGAAATATGCTGAATTATTCAATCACTTCCTGTAGGATGTGAAGTGTCACAGGAAAGTAGCAGAAATGTGTCTGTGTTTGTGTCTTCTGACTGATGATGGCCGATCTTGACCCACATCCTTCCTCTGCCTTCAAACAACAATAAAAAAAAAACACACTATTTTGTTCATTTTACCAACATAATTATTAGATATGTTGTTGTAGTTTAAGATCAGTTTTTTTCCTGCAGGTTGAGTCTGCTGTTAAAGGAAGTGAAAGTTCCTAGACATGGAAGCCTAAAGTTTTGGTACACCGTCAATGAAACAAGAGCACAGTATGGTGACCTAATTAATAATCCCTTCGATTAAGGGGTTTTTGTAAGTACAAAACCACATAAGGACTACAAGCAAACAGTTGTTCAAATGAGTCCATAAGGTACTCATTCAAGAGGCCATCAAAGAAGTAGAAAAGGATGAAGAAGTCATACAGGCCTCACTAGACTCAGTTCAGGTCAGAGTGCATGATAGGGGTAGTTCCCAAATATTCCCACACTACATATTGCACTGTAAAAAAAAAAAAAAGGAGGGGGGGGGGGGGTGCTATAGACCAAAATACATTGCGCTTCATATTATTTTTTTTTTCCATTCTATATTTATTTTTAAAGTAGTGTAAGGCCGAATCTGAATTATTCCCTTCTCCCTGCCGCTACAGTTAGCCCTCCAAACGGAGAGCTATGGAAAAAAATAGTGTCTCCAAATTCAGTTGTCACTTCCACTCAATGACGTCATCGGTCAGCTACGTTATCACGGAGCTTCCAGCGCCCCAATATACATAACAGCAATTTTATAACTTTAAAAAGGTAATGCAAAAACAGTCATTACTTACATTTAAATGTGAACTTCTGTGCTTCAGAGCGCACCCACGTGAAGAAAAGTGCTTCTCGTGGAACCCTCTCGCGGCAGAGAGCTCTGTATCCCTCCGCTTGGAGGGTTATCCCTTAAAAAATAAAAAACTATTTTGGACACCCCGTCCACCACAAATGCCCCTGAAAATGGAGGTGTAGAGAGAAGGGAAGAATTCGGATTTGGCCTGTGCGTTCAAAATGCATTAAAATCCAGAACAGTCTTGCACTCTAAAGTATTTATGTTTAAGGAATAGAGAGAGAATTCAGACATAGCATAGGGCTTTTGGACAAACATGGATCCATGACACTGCTGAGCAACAAGAACACAGAGGAACATCTGGAATATCCACAAACTGTCTGGAATAATTTCTGATGAGACACCAGAGGAACTTTCTGGAAGGAGGGCGTCCACAAACATCTGGACTGTTAATGTTACTCAGAGTTGGTGGCAGAAGTGTAATGGTGTGGGGCTACTTTACAGCTTTAGCCCCCAGCTGAGGAGCAGTGGTGAGAAGAGGAGTTTGCATCCAGTTGTGTAGCACAATATGAAAAGGAATCTAGTCTACCCTTGACCCATCGTAACTTCCCGACTGTCTACACGATCAACTTGAATCAGCCAAGTCTGTAGTGGAGAAAAGTGTTTTTTCATAACAGCTTTGCATAAATACAACACTTATTGGCGTAAAGCTCCTTTTCTCTGTGACAAAAAAATCAGTAGATTTACTCTCACACAATTGTTAACAGCGTAAGCAATTCCTTACTGCAATGTGTTGTATCAGTTCAAAGCTGCTTTTCTCCACCATAGAAACCACTGGAATTACATTAATTGCATCCATATTGAAGAGTTACGGTAATCGAAAAAAACGTAAACACTGAAGGTAAAGCTCCAGTGTTAAAGGGTTAAAAAAAAAGATTTATATTAGTTCAAATAATTGAAGAAATCAATAAACTATTGTCACTTTTAGCGTAGCGGGAGAGAACTTAGATGCAGGGAAAAGCCACAAACACAGCTGTAACAAAGTTCCCAAATTTACAAAACACATTACTAAATAGTGCAGCGTCGTAGGCATGAAATAAGACAAGTCAACGCAGAAGACACAAAAAGAGTTCCTTAAATGCAGTGTGACTGATTAGCAAAGTGGAGGCAGTTGTGACTGCTCTGCAGGATCCTCAGGTGAGTGGGTGAGTCACAGCCAACCTGCACAGAAACCCAAGAAAATGCAATGTTAGAACTAACAAAAAACAAACAAGAAAATCATAGCAACTATAGCTTTTAAAGATTTCTCCTGTTTAATCTAACTTTTCACAATGAAAGGTTTAACATTGAAAACGTCCCGTCCTCCTTTACGGTTCTGTTTTGTCGAGCGTTATCTTCTTAATTCTCAACACCACGTTTTGTTTTGGATCTTTTCTGTGACCCGATGAAACAAACATGTCTAAATGGAGCCATTAACGTGGGTGGGAACATATTTGAATCGAGTGGTTTGTTTTAGTCCTTGACCACAGCTGCAGAATGCATCTGTGAAACAGACGGGAAGAGATCCGGGTTAAGTCTTTGGGGATTTGATGTTGCTCAAAAACTGTTTTGGGTCAAGGGAAGGTATAAGGAAATTAAATATGAAGAAACATTTGAGGGCAGTTTAACGAAACGTCCCTCTCTGCTTCAAAATATCTGAATGGAAGCTGAAATCTTTTGAATGTCTGAGCAGCAGGAGCTCAGGATTGAACTTGGGAGGGAGGGATGTGAATTCCAGAGAGTCGGGAGAGGAGATTTGTCATCCCAGCAGCAGAAACAGGAAGTGAGTTAAAACCTCTTTCCTGACCTCTCGACCTCCGCAGATAACATTCCCACCCTCCCCCGTCTGTGCAGCTGCATGCAGCCCCCCCCTTCAGCTCCCTAAATCCCTCTGCTGGTTTCCTGTAGCTTGATCCAACTCCATGAATCTGCTGTTCCACTGTCTGTTTCTAGGACATGAAATAAATCACTTTAAGCCAGTTTAAGAGGCGAATTTGGGGACAGCTCTGTGGTCATTTCCAGGCTGTGTTTTACGTTGGAAAACGCAAGTGGATGTCTGAGCTGTTTATGGGAAAATTTGATGGATATCTCTGAGCCGTCCCTCCAGGATTTGCTGAATTTTTTAAGACAGTTTTTCAAGCAAAGTCCAATCAATTCTGATAATAGACACCTCAAAGGGCATACCGCTTATGCCATTTACAAAAGAAATAAATATTAAATCAAATATTAATACTTTAATTAAGTTATTTTTAATTTTAAGACTGTCTAAACAAGCGGACTATGCATTAAGTAGAATGGCACGTTGTCATGTAAACAGTTGCAACAACCTCACACTGCCGCAGCAAGTGAATGAGGACTAACTAGTGGAGGAGAGTGGTACACATATGCTAAACATCATGTTCAGTGGTTCAAAGCATCATTTCAGAGGGAGAGTTCACCTCACCACTTGTTTTTGTCCAGATGGTAAAGCTAAAGTTTGTTTCAGAGAATAGCTTATATACTTATACATCGCTTTTCTACCTTCATTGAAGGCCCTAAGCACTTTACAGTCATGGTCCCATTCACACACTGATGGTGGCTCCGCTGCTGAACACTGGCGCCAACCTTCCATCAGAGGCAATGTGGGGTTCAGTGTCTTGCCCAAGAACACTAAGACACATAAGTGGGCAAGGTGGGAATTGAACCTGCAATCCTCCGTTCAGAGGCCACTGCCCTTGCCACTGCAGCACGGCCGCCCTAGAGAAACTAATAACTATGATCAGTAAATGTGTATCAATAAACAAACAAATTCTTTCATTAATAATAACATTATTTACAATCATTCACTCTGTATCGGGAATATGGTAAACAAGACAGACAACAAACTATTTAATCTGAAGGCAACATTGCTGCTGAAGGTAAAATGTGACAGAGACACTGGCATGTACATCAAAGAGACATTTAAAGTACAGAGATCTTTCAACTGTTTTGCTGTTGTGATAAACGGTGAAATAACATCTGTCCGCATATGTTCCAGGTTCCTGTTTCTCCGGTTATCAACTGGTGTTAAGGCCAGCACAATAATTTAGAAAAACTCTGGCTATTTGAGCGGAACTGCTTTTTTCATTATTACTTTTTAATCAACACCCATCAAAAAGTGTTCACCCGGACCATGGTATAGCGATGTGTTCTCCGATATATGTCAACAGACTTCAGAGGCTTTTGACTCTGTTGCTGAAGAATGAGTACATTTGAGTGAAATGTAATGAGACACTGTGATAGATCATTGAAGAAATGGACAAAAAGTAAAAGTTTCTATTTTCTGTTTTCAAAAGAAAAGGGGTGGATTCATTCACCAATAAATGCTGTCTTCTGTACACTTTAAAAATATTATTTTTTTTTTTTTTATCAAGTAACACGCACAAACTAGTATGAATAATAAACAATTTTTTTGTTAAATCTAGAGTAAATGCTTCAGATTGGACAGCTGGCTTGAGGAAAACTAAGAATGAAATCACTGTGAAAACAGACGCTGTTTAAATTTTCAGACTAAGTACTCTTAAAGTATGGCAGCCAGTTTGAGACATTCTGCAGATCAGCTTGAAATGGAAAAGCATCAGTTTAACTTCTTTGCTTAGGAGAATTATGAGAAGTCACTGTATTCATTAAACCTTGTTTAAATGTTTGCAAACTAATTCCAACTGAACATAAAAGCAAATAAAATCTTTTTTTTTTCTGATCCTCCTGTAAAAACCTCTGAATTTTTATCATCTGTATCCGAGTATATGAACCTGCAAGCCAAAGTACATGAACTACCTTTCTGCATCATGTGATTTCATTTTTTAAAAATTATTATGAAATTCTAAACGGTTTAAGTTTTTGTGTAGGCATATGTATATATAATTAGTGAGCATATGTCAATGTTGCTGCCTAAAATGCTGGAGTGTCTCAGCAGCTGCTGAAGTGTCCTTGAGCAACATCTGTAATCCTTCCACACCTCCTGAACCGCTCTCTCTCTCTTCAGAGTCTACCCTAACCTTTTTGACTCTCTCCTTGTGTCAACAGCTATAAAACCCAGCTGTAGCAGTTGTGCTGGGAGTTCACATAAGGACGGTGGTGGCAGAGTCAGAGGAGTGAGTGTAGGAATGTAAGATTAGCTGTGGGGTTGATTGACAGCTGTATAGGCTTTTGATGGACAGGTAGTTTTGTTCCTGATTCACTGTGAGGCCGTCTCCTGGGGTGCAGCGGCTTTGTAGAAAAAACAAGAATCACAGTGAAGACACACCCGCTTGGGAGGGTAAAGGGCTGACTTGGTTCAGAGGGAAATGACTTTTCACCTCAAGTCACCCACTGCCTCAACAACAGGGTCATAAGTCATGAGTGGAAGTGGTGTTATTGAGCCTTAAACGCCAGCTGAGTGGGGACATGTTTCTGAAGGGAACTTTTTGGTTACTTTGGCATAAATTGTGATTTTTTGGGGAGGCATAATTTCATGCTGAAAGCAGTTGTGCAAAATTAGTGTCTACACTTTTAAAATCCCTCTAATTTCTTATTAGCAAGAACAAAAAATGCATTCAGGTGTCATATCCAAATTTTAAAAAAAAATGTGGCCTAAATGTAGCGTAGCTGGTCAATATTGTGGAATTCTGGAGATGGTACTTACTCTACAGCATATATAATATCCAGATTTAAAAATATTATAGCCTGCTGCAGTTATCTAAGATAAAGGTGTGGTGAAGAACTCTAAACAGCCATGTATGTCCATCTAGATCTATGTAAACGTTGTCAAAGACACTAAGTCCTTACAATTTGTAACTGAATTTGTGGTATATTTCATAACAGATGAAAACTGTGATATAGAAATAACACTTGGAAAGCTTTTGATAACTTGTGTCTGATAAACCTCTTCTCTTCTTTTCAAACAGTCACACTGTAAAGATCCAGAAAGAATGCCCAAGCAATGGCAACATTTTTCGCACTTTAATTTGGCATTCTTTCACTGTGAGTGGTTGTAACCACCTGCATGAAATAAGTGGTGTTGAGGAGCGGTTTAACCTGGTTGTAGCTGATGGTATCTGTGTTTCAATTTTTTTTTTTGTATGTTTTTTTTTGTTTTTGTTATCTTCGCTTCAAAGGAACTGGAAACCTGGTCTGGAGATCCATGTTGTGAATGTGCCTCAAAATCCCTGCAGCAATTTCATTGGAGGGGTCAGATCAGACAGTGAATAATAACATGGTAACTTCCATAAGGTTTTTTGTGCTTGTGGGGGAGGGGGCTTGCTAAAAGCTCATTTGTAATGCACTTTGAGTCAAGGTTGCTTTTTTTTTTTTTAATTTCCACCAGGGTTGCACATGAATGAACACATAAACATTAGTCTCTTCACTCTCGTATATGTTTTTCAGCCTGTCAAACCCTAAGAATGACTTTAAATATTATTAAATTATGTCATACCATCACCTAACCTTGTTTCATACTATATCCCTATACCAAACCACTATTCCAGGATGCTTACTTGTGCTTGAACTCATCTTTGGTCCTCATGAGGATGTATGTCCCCGCAAAATTAGTGGTCAAACCAGAGAAGGGCCTGACAAGATCATAAACACAAGTACACGCACAGACACACCACACACCTTTTTTTCTTTTTCTAGTAATCCCTTTCTTGTCTCTTTCTGTGTGCCTCTAACATGCAAGCATGCACATACACACATCTGTATTCACTGCTTTAGGAAGCCATTAGTCTGATCCAGCCTTGATTACTTATTTATGGACTCAGCATAGTAAAGCGAGGGGAATGGACCCCTTGGGTGGGGGGTGGGGGCAAACTGCTGTTGACTTCACCCGAGACCTAACCCCATCTTATGTTTGGGTTTCCAAAAGCAGTGGATTCAAACAAACTTTTGAACTTTCCTATGGATCCCAGTTTGTCCAAAAATCTCTTTCTGACTGTTGGATCATGAACTCTAAACTGAACTGAGTCCAGTGAGGCCTGCAGGTCTTTACATCTTCTCTGAGGACCTCCTCGATGAGAATTCTTTGATTTTTGGACTCATTGAGAACAACTGTTTGCTTTTAGTCCTCACATGGTTATGCACCAACAAGGACCACTTAATAGAAAGATTTTATTGAAAAGATCACCATACTGCGCTTTTGGTTCGTAGCCATTCCTCTTTGTGTTTTCGAACTCTACGATCACTCGTTTCTGAAAGGTTTTCTGTTTTCTCCATGTGTGGGTGAAGGATCTAACAGTGGTTCTCCGGAGCCCCCAAAGCTGCAGAAATGGCATTCAAATAACAATAATTTATAATTGGCAAGAGCTGTAACAAAACACCTTATCAGCTATGGTAAATCGAAAGTTATCTCATAAAATTATAATGAAAAGAATCATTCTGAAGTTGGACATTATTGTGTTTGGAAACTTGTTTTTATTGGTTCGTCTTTAGACTTGAGGGCAGCAGCAGTCACACCACACCGAGAGTAACAAATTAAAGACAAAAACACTCAAAAAAATTGGTGCTCTTCATCTCCACTTTTCAGTATAAAATAAATAACCTCATGATCAGTGTTTCCACTATTGTTGCAACCATTAAAATAAATATTGATGAAGCAATAACTGCAATGAAACGCATGTGTGAAATGCATATTGTTCTGTATATAATATATCTCATAGATAGATTTATACGTCTGTATATTTTTGTTCTATATATTCTCCTTATTATTTTGTTTTACAACAAACAAGATGCCAATCTGTACCAAAAGCATTGCTCACTAAGACACAAGAGGAGGAGTGGAGTGGTTACACTGGCAGACTGTGAACAGACAGGATTAGATTTCTGACAGGAACGCAGGTCCTGCAGGAGGAATGTTTGAAATGTTTAGGGGTTTGTGCACACAGAAAAACAATGTACCAAGACACGAGGTGGTTGTTCTCTTCTCCTTCTCCTATTGTTGCTTGTATTTACAATTGGAAGCACAAAGTTGGCCTTGTAAAATAGTCAGACATCAATTTTTTTTCTGTTTTTTTTTTTTGGTAAGCTAGCTGAATATTTCAGTAAAGTTAGAATTCATAGATGTGGGTTACCCTTTTGCGTCCCTCGGTGTCAAATCCATTTGCAAATATACATTTAAAAGCAGGTGAAATTTGACTGTAAAACAAAGCAGTTGATTCTTTGTGTGTCATTGCAGGCAGAAAAAGACCTCGTCTACACTAATGCAGTTTAATTTGGTAAACATAGAAGCTCTTGTGCTATTTTTCAAGCAGGATCTTTTAGAGCTGCATGCAGGACACAACTTAACAATAAATAATCAAATAAAATTCTGAAAATGTTCCAACATTTTTGATGAATTCAAACTTTCTTCAGATAAATCTGCATTAGTAGGGTGTGGCTTAAAACAAAAATAAGAGTGAAAGCGATGAGCACAGGAACATTCAGGGCAACGTTTCTTTCACCATGCCAGCATTGCAAAGCAGGACAGTGTGCCTTTCATCCTTCTGTTCGACATGTTTGCATATTGATTCTGTCAAAGGGAAATTAGTAATTGTGCGCAGAGTTGCCCAAAAAGTTCCTGAAAATGTCACAACGTGACAATACATTTTTAAATCTTCATGAATAATGTAAAAGATCAGTATCTCTCATATGGAAAGAAAAAGTGAAATGAAAAACATTTGTACAAGCCATATTTACATATAAAAATAGAGCAAAGTAACATTTAACAGAATCTGTATGGCTGTGCTTACGGAACATTCTCACTCATACGTGCAAACAAGCCATTCAAATGCTCTCTCAAAAAGTTAAAACACTCACAAACAGGGTCACAAAATTGTGTATATGTTAATTTTATGTCTTGGATCCTCCCTTCATAAAAGTATTGTGCTGCATTAAAAGAAGCGGCTTTGCTTCTTGATTTTATTTCAAAATGTGCTCAATGTCTTCAACATCCTCTTCCTCCCAACACCTTTTTTTCTCTACTATCGTTCTGTCTCATATGTGATCTCCATCATCCAACGAAACACCACAGCTCCCCTCATTCTGTCCTCCCTCCCACACTCCAGTCTTCTTTGGCCCATTAGAAGCTATCATGAGGCTAATTGCTTTTCTGTTCAACTCTCAGTGGAGCTGCATCTGCAGGCTATTAGCATCTGAGCGTTAGAGGGAAGTTACAGTATGGATGTGTTGAAATAATAGCTGGTGCACCCTCAAATTTGGCTGGTTGGATTGTCATTTTAATGTGTTTGACGTTGGTTCAGAAAAGGCATAAAGAAAGGTCTGAAAAAACTATTTTTCTCAGCACTTTTTCTCCACAATTCTAAACTAAAAGGTAAAGTGATATTCTTTTATCTAAACACTGTTTTTTTATTGGTGTTTTCACCAGTTCTGTTCTCTGTAGAGCTCAGAAAAAATGGAAAACTAGAAACCTGATGAAGCAAAGCTTGCCTTTCATTTGCCAAAGTTCTATTAAAATACCATAAAACCTGTCAGTCATCATGAACTGTGCAGCTGAAGATGGAACGCCCATTGCTTGAATGAAGCACATTTTTCATGGACAGTTGTTGGGATTATCCTTTTTTGTGTGTTGCTTTACTTCAGCTTTTTGCTTGTTGTTATTGTCTACATATTAGTGTGGGTCTTTAAAAGAGCGGCTGCAAAACTTTGGTCATATTGTCTTTTGGACTTTGGTTTGTTATAACTTCACAATAATTTCCTTTGACTAAAAAATGTAACAAATTCTCACTTAGCTGAATGTATGGGTGTTTATAATGTTTACACTTGAAGCGTCCAAAAAAATCTAAAGGGAGATATGACAACTACTTCTAAACTCTTTACCGGTTAAACTTTTTCTCTCGCAGCAAATAAAGTGTCCAGAGGTGAGCAACAATGTTTTAATGCTCAAGTATCTGTTTTTTGTTGTCATTGTTTACACAACAGCTATGTAGCCCTAAAATAGGGCAAGTCTCTGTAACAAGGAGAAACCAGTTCATTTTGTTAAAGAAAAGTGAATTCTTTAGGTGGAGGAGGAGGAGGATGGAGGTCACTCAAAGGGGCATGTTGGCGACAGACTGACTTTGAGAGGAAACCCGACCGGACCCTCCTAGCTCAACTGAAGCAGCACTGCTAAAAATAAAGACAAGGGAGGCTTCTTTTTGCTGAAAAAACAACATCCACACAAATTCACACACACACAGATTGTTGTACAGTAGGAGGACACACACAAACACGCACGCTGCCTCATCACAAAGGATGCATCCTCATTCTGGTTAAACAATCACCCACGCAGCTGGAGGTGGCGGGAAAAACATTGTCCACCACATCACAGTGACTTTCCCTTTTTGTCTCTTTTTGATACAAGATTCGTTTTTTTTTTTTGCCCTTTATGCTTGAAGTCCCAGTCTGGCGTTCAGCTCAGTGCAACACTCCTAAAAGTTGTTGATAGTTGTCATCATTCTGTCCACCGCTTTCAGCTTTTGCCTCAGTCTCAAGCTTACTCTGATGTTGCGTTTTGAGAGGAAAGACATGCGTTGGCAGCGACCGACGCCACGGGTGCCTTTCCTTCCTGATTTGGTCCATCGCCCCTCTCTGTGCGAACTCTTTGGGTGGGGAGGAAGAACGCTTAGTAACAATAAATAAATAGATTCTGTCAGGCATTGACTTGAGCAAAGAATGCAGAGGGGACTTTTTGGTTAAGGTCGCTCCTCAGTGCCATCTTCTCCAGGAAAGTCTTTTGTTTTTTGTAGAATCTTCTACATGAACAGGCACAGTAAAGCTTTGGTCCCTCCTGAGGTGGAGAATTCAAGGTACATTGGGTAGGCAACACTTCATGGTCAGATTGTCATACACAGGTATGTGGATCGCGAGGTTCTGTCGCAACTGTTTAGTGGTGTTGTTTTGGCCACAGCTGAGTAAAAAGGATTCTTTGAGTCTGTCATAACGGCTTCTCCAGAGCTTTGCTGCGGAGTGAGGGATGATGGGAGTTAGGATTAGAGGCAGAAATCTTGCGGCACACAGTGTTGGTGTTGCTGCACCTGCAGCCAGGCCTTGTGGCGCGGTCATGGGCGCACTGACACATAGCAAGGCACAGCCTGGCAGAGGGGTAGCAACAAAGGCACGGCAGGCAGAGTGCCAGCAGTGCCATTGTGCTCCATCGGGCGCAGGCGTGGGCAGGGGTGCAGGCGCATGGTCGGTCTGCGCAGTTGTCCTCATCGTCCTGGGCAGAACAGTGATAGAACAGGCCTTTTACGCAGCACAGACATGTGCCATACTCAACAGCACGCTCGGCAGAGCACAGGCAGCGCTGTCCACAGGCCCAGCAGGAGGGGAGGCGCCGAGGAGCGCAGCACTCCTGGCATTTACAGCGACCGCACTCCTCACAGATAAATTGGTGAAGTCCAAATTCTTCACGTGACAGGCTTTTACCAATGTCAGGCTTTAGCTCCCCTTTAGGCTGAGCATGCACCACTGGACCTGAGCTTGAGTGAGACGGCGTCAAGCCTGCGAGGAGCCGCTGGTCTGAGGTGGCACTGGTCCGAGACATGGAGGAGCTTACGGTGCTGGAGCGGCTCAGGTGGGGAAAGTAGGCATGCTGCTGCTGACTTTGGCTGCGGGACAGGACAGATGGGTAGGAGGGCTGGGAGTAATGGTGGTAAACTCCATGTGGGTAACGGTCCTCATGGGCATAAAAAAATCCAGACTGAGAGGCGGGTTCCAGGGCCACCGGTCGGTCCACATAGTCATTGTTGGCCCGGATGGCACGGATCTGGTCAAGCGACAATACAGAGTCCATCTCCATTTCAGGGAAGGAGGTGGGTCTGCTCCAGTAGAGCAGTGGTGGGGCTGGAAGCCGAGACTGGAGTGAAGTGCTCCCAAGGCTCACGGCACATCAGATATCCCTGCAAACACAAAGAAAGAGGAAGCAGCTTCAATCAGAGACAGCAGGACTTTAAATGTCAGATAAGGAGGATTTAGTTGGCAATTCAACCCGAATTGATTTGAAAGACTTTTATTGCACAAGTTTCAGAACCAGTCAGAACCAGTTGGTCTTATTATTGCTATTTCCAACCCCAAATTACAAATCCCACTTATTTAAGACTGAAAATGACTGACTGTGTAGTAGCCAACGTATTGGCAGCCAACATATTGTACCACAAATCTAAGCATCACTTGGCCAAACATGAATCTTGGCCGCAGTGACTCCACACTAGCAGCCGCCATGTCATCACAACTGCTTAGGCTCCACAAGCTAACACTGTTATTAGCCTGCCAGAGCCAGTGTGAACAACCCTGTAATTTAGTATCTGTCCAGTGCAGCTGCTGCCGCCCCCATTGAAGAGTCCGACCTGCAAAGGTGGTCTGGCAACCAGCTTGTCAATAACAGTAAATACATGTGATTATTCCAGAACACAGGTCAGTGAAGGTAGGGTTCTTTTAAAATTCCCAACATTTATCAGTTTCAAAATAAGTCTGAATAAACAGTTGCAAATTTTAGTTGAGGGATGATTTCACTGCATCAATGTGTTTATTCAGTCTAATATGAAAAAGATTGCAAATAAATAATAAAATTAAAGACCCATTCCAATGAAAATGGTGTTCTTGTAGATTTCTCTGATGATAGAGGACATATATGAAGAAAACTAAGCTTAGAACTGCATTTCTGAGTATGTCTTTATTTAAATCATTGTGAATCAGGAGCAGACAAAACATTTTGTTTGTAAAGGATCGTATTTGTGATGTAGAAACTAGTATGGCCATAAGCTTCCAGCTCCATTCTATTCTGATGCATCTACTTGCAGACAAATAGATCCATTCATGATCCTTGCTTACCATTTGTGTTGCACCACTAATGTTAGGTCGGGGGTGTGAGGGGCTGTAAGCTAGTGGGAAAATGTGTAAATGGTGAACTTTCAGCAACGGGAGGGCGTGTTCCATTGCAACTTAGGTTTTTTTTTATTTTGGCCAATAACGGTATCATCATGATTAAATGCTTTTAATGATGCTTTTAAATAGATGAAGAGATGATCAGAGTGGGGCTTTGAATCTCCTTGCAGCTAATGATAGACAGTACTTCCTTATTTTTCAACATTGCATCCGAACTGATTTCTTGATAATAATAATGCCAGAATGAAATTGGGAACTTCAACAGTCAGTTAGTGTCCTTCATCTTTGGCAGGTCCTTTACCCCTCTAACACCAGCGCTTTAGCTCCAGTCTTTTCATTATGTTGACTATCGTAACTTTTCTCTCCGGATTCAGCCCCAGCTCATCCTACAGCTATTAGTAGATGCAGATCCCCTGTGCGCTCTGCTATTTAAGACACTGCCACACCACTCTCAGTAACAGATTGTGGTCAATTGTCTCTTGTCATCCAGTGTGCCTGGTTTTCCTGTTTCCTGCTTTGTCTCGACCTACGCTCACATCTTGGACTTTTGGATCTGCCTTTCACCCTGCGATTCCTCTGCCTATCTTTCCTCCATATCTCTGACCTCCGCCATTGTCCTCAACTTTTGATCTCTGCCTGCCCTGCCTGGATTTCTCCGCCTTTCTGTTGAGACTGTTCCTTTTCTACCATTTGGATCCTGAACTTTTTGTGGATTACTAGATTAGCGTTGACTTACTACTATTAGCCACTACTTTGCGTTGGATTCACTTGGCCATTGACTGTGACTCTCTTCCAGAACACTCTTGGAAGCCTCGTACTGCCCCAAGGACTTTCGTGAAGTTCAAATAAACTGCTTTAACCTCTCCATCTTGAGTCATTGCACTTTGGGGTCCACCTTCACCTGTCAAACCTGAAATCTTCAGCTGTTTACACAATTAACGTAATTCCAGTGGAACCTGAAGAGGAGAAAAGCAACTTTGCGCCGATATTCAACTCTTTACAGCAGGGAAGTGTTTACGAAATCAACGTAAATCAACTGATTCTGTTGCACAGAAATGCTGATATGAAAAGCCGTTTTTCAGAAGCAGCTTATTCATGTTGATCACATGATCAGTCAAAGAGTAACGGCATGTCAAAGAGTGTTATTCCAGCGTCTCTGGCGACATCTCTAGTTTTAAAGGATTAAAGGGATATGAGTAAAAAGTAGTTTCACTTGTCCTACTAGTAGAAACGACTATAGAAAACAGCAATTCATTTTAGAATATTTTAATAAAAAGCTGTTCATCTGTGGAGACCCTACTGTCCAGATCAAAGACTCGTCAAAGAGTGGTAAGATAAGAGAATTCCTTTTTATGCCCTTTTAAAAACGATCTTACTTCAAATGCAGAAACGCTGGATTGAAAGGATTTGTGGAACAAAAAACATTTCAGATCTCAGAACGACAGATGCACCTTAACTCCATGCAAAAACTTTTTTTTTAACACAAACGGGTATTTTTGAAGACATCTTTGGGATGAACGGCTACACTGTCATGCTGAAGGCTTTCATTTTATATAGATGTAACCTTTGACACAAATTCTTATTAGTACTTTTACTTATTTTGATGTCTGAAGAGAAAAGCACATGATCGACACCTCTAGCCAAATGATTTTTTTTGTTTGTTTTCTGAAATATGTTACTCTTTTGTTTCTTTTCTGCTATGTTTTCTTGGTTTTTGGCCCATTTTTATGTGTTCTCCCTCTCAGTTCTTGTTGATCATCCACAGCTGCCTTCATTCCAGTTAATTGCCTTCAGCGTATTTAAGTGTCTGGTTTTCAGTTTGTCCTCATCAGATCATCTGTTCTGTCTCATGTGTTAGGCCTCCCTTGGGGGCCACATGTTTAAGCTTATTTATTCAAGCTTTCAGATCTTTCCACAAGGACACTCTCCTGTAGTTTGGGTTTTTCACTCAGATTTCCTGACAGTGTTCACAGCAGCATTGAATTTTAGATGGATTTTGTTCACATGTCTGAATATTCATCCCAGAAATGCATGTTTTATTCTTGTTTTTAGAAACCATGTCATATTTGTCACGTTGCTGTGGTAACAATAAGGACATGGCTAATAATTTGTAAAATTGGGTCAAAACCTATAGATTTTAGCAGCTATCAATTTGTAGCGTCTTGTTTTTGTTTCCGTTTTTATGTTTCTACTTTAAAGTATATTTTTAATACTCTATAGTAACTATTTATGGTTCCCGTCACTACACTTCTGCCAGGGTGACATTAAAATTATTTTAGAGGCCCTCTGGACAGCAACTTCCTAACCTCCTATGTGGTCCAACCATGGGTCCAGCCATAAAGCAGCATATACAGAAGGGCCAGGTTAGCTCCATGAGGATGCATTTTTCAAATTAGTCTGAGGAAACGAGAGAGGACCTGGCAACTAATCACATCAGACAGAATGGTGGCTTCTGTTCATTCATTCTCTGCTTGCCTATCAGCCCATCTAATTGCTAAAAAGAAAAAGGTCTCCTGTTCATTTTCATGACCTCATATTTACTTAAAACCACTGCGATCTACATTGCAGAGCAAGAGTGACTGCCGCTTTTGGAGACTGTTAAATTAAGAACGTTACCCTTTAAGAAGGATGTCATTCCTCCCAATGCAAACAAAAACCTTCACAAAATTGTAAGCTTTGTTAACATCAGCTCTTTGGTGTAAATAATCCTTGCACAATGAAGACATGACCTGAAACCAACTTCAACTCTGCAGTTTTGTTGAGTGTTATCAATCCTATAGCAACTGGGATGGGCGTTTTGTATCAGTGGGTGTGTGTGTTAAAGGATGTAGCAGGGTGGGGCAAGCAGCATCTTCCCCTCTCATATTGCAAGTGGAGCTGTGTGTGTGTGTGTGTGTCTGTTTGTCATATGTTTGCTATTTTATGCATCCAAGTGTGTTAGGGTTGTGGGTAGCTCACTTCCCAAATGTGGTTTCCATGGATACATCTTCCAATAAAAGGCTGGGGGGATGATCTGGAGCCATTATCAGAGTTTTTCATTTTTTTTCTGATTTTAAAACATCACAAAAGAACTTAGAAAGCACTGTAACATTTCACGAAACAAATGGGTTCTATTTATTTGAATACAAAACTAGTGTTTTTTTTATGCTAGAACAGCAAAAGATGCAAAGACATGCAGAGAGGCTTTCAAGTATTTTTTTGCTTTATTTTGTTTTGTTGTTGTTTTTGTTGGACTCAGTCGCCCATATTTTTATAGTACTATAGGCTACCATAGACTGAAAGTTCTTACTGTACCCTGGACTCACCAGTGATAATGCATGCCCTGCCCTGCTACAGCACAGAAAATAAGTCCGATTTTGACTGAAGGGCAGGATGGAAACTTAAAAAAAAATATATATATATATATATATATATATATATATATATATATATATATATTTGTACAAATAAACAAACAATTCAAAATAATTGCATGAAGGCTTGGAATTCTGAGTCAATGATCAAAAGCGCGAGCAGTTTCACACTGCATGAAAAAGATTTGGAAGGTTTTTTTTTTTGTTTTTTTAAAGAAAATTTACTCATTAGCTTTTGCTCAGTGCAGTTCTGCCTTTACAAAAATGAATAATACTGTAATACAACTAGTTTCAAATCCAAAATAACTAGAGCCAAGCACAGTCCACAGAATTTTGTCTTACTAGTGATGATGACAAAAATCTATCTAAACCAACACACAAGTAAGTTGTTGTCAACTATCTAATGTATTATCATTTAATGTACTACAAAAAATAAACTAACTTGTAACTACAATATTTCACGGTGCATCCAAATATGGGAAAATCTGTGACAAAGCCCTGGGAATTAGGCCCAAATCAATACTACTCTGCCGCCGTGCTCAACATTTGATATTTGTGCAGAAAAGTTACTTCGTTTTTTTTTTTTTTTTACAGGAACTTTGTACCACAACACAGGCAAACATCTTTACTTACGCTGATTCAATTTACAGTGGGGATTGAAAGTTTGGGCACCCCAGGTAAAATGTTCTGTTATTCTGCATAAAGAACACAAAAAAAGAAACCTCCTCTAAAGGCATCAGTTTACAGATGAGACATTCTTTTAATATGTCAAAAAAAAAGGCATAATTTCCATCATTTAAAATAGTTTTTTATCTAAAATAGTTTGTGTGTGTGTGTGTGTGTGTGCGTGTGCGTGTGCGTGTGTGTGTAAAAGTTTTGGGCACCCTGCAGAGTTAGTACCTTGTACTGCCTCCTTGGCAAGTATTACAGCTTGTAAAGACTTTTTGTAGCAGCCAAGAGTCTCTCAATTCTTGTTTGAGGTTTCTTCATCCATTTTTCTTTATAAAAAAGTCTTCCAGTTCTTACAGATTTCTGGGATGTCTGTTCCACACTGTTCTTTTCAGGTCTATCCATAGATTTTCAATGATGTTGAGGTCAGGTGATTGAAGGTCACTGCAAAACCTTCAGTTTCTGTCTCTTAATGTCAGACAGCGTGGATTTGGAGGTGTGTTTAGGATCAGTATCATTTCTAGAAACCATCCTCTCTTCAACTTTAACTTTTTCACAGATGGCATCAAGTTGGTGTCCACAATTTGCTGAAATTTGGTGGAATCCATTCTTCTTCTACTGGTGAAATGTTTCCGGTGCCGCTGGCGGCAATACAAGCCCAAAGCATGATTGATCCACCTCCATGCTTAACAGTTGGACAGAGGTTCTTTTCATGAAACTCTGGACCCTTTCTTCTCCAAACGTACCTTTGCTCCTTGCTGCCAAAAAGTTCAATTTGAACCGGGTCAGTCCACAGAACTTGTTACCAAAATGAATCATTTGTGAACTTCAAAGTTTGAATTTTGTGGTGAGGACGTAGAAGAGGTTTTCTTCTGATGACTCTTCCATGAAGACCGTATTTGTATCTCTTGACAGTAGAACAGTGCAGCACAACTCCAGAGTCTGCAGGTCTTTCTGGAGGGATGCTGCAGTCAAACGTGGGTTTGGACTTGCTTTTCTCACAATCCTGTGAGCTGCTCTGTCTGAGATTTTTCTTGATCTTCCAGATCTTGCTTTAACTTCCACTGTTCCTGTTGACTGCCATTTCTTAATGACATTCTGAACAGAGGATATTAGCATCTGAAAAGGCTTTGCTATCTTCTTATAGCTTCTCCTGCTTTGTGAGCATCAACTATTTTCAGTTTCATTGTTCTGGACAACTGCTTGAAAGAAGATGAGACAGATTATTTTGAATCTTTGAGATTGAAATTACCTGGTTTTTGCAAACCATGATAGTGAACAATCCATGACACTGTTGGGTCTCAGCTTTTCCAAAAGGGGCGGAGCATTCTATAAATTCTGCAGGGTGCCCAAACTTTTGCAAACGCCATTATTTTGTTTTCTGTTATTTTGAAAGGGTAAATGATGGAAATAAAGCCTCCATTTTTTTATATTAATAAGATTGTCCCATCTGTAAACGGATGACTTTAGAAGATTTTTCAATATTTTTCTTGGGTCCTTTATGAACAAGAATATAACATTTTACCTGGGGTGTCCAAAACTTAAACCTCATCATCCAACCTGTGCTTTGCAGTTCATTGCCACCCTACTTCTGTCTATAAAAACTACTTTCTTACTCAATAATTTCTAAGAAATTCATGCTTGAAACAGCAAATATATCCCTTTAATAAATGTTGTTTCTATTTGACATTTTCAGTGACTATCACACACAGCACAAACGTCTCTTCTCAAAACTGGTGAATGTTTAAAGGTTGAGGGTTAAATGCTGACTGATGTTACCAGCTGTGCAGGGGGGTCTTTTATTTTTTCTTTGCGAGAACATGGTCCATCTGGCTCAAAGTCCAGGAAGCAAGAGAGACGCGTCTCATTTTTGTTTTGACTCTTCCTGAACAATGTGAAATAGCTCAGGCATAAATTGCAAGCCATCAAAAACACAAACATGTTACGTGTCAAATTGAAATGTAAATCTGTGAAACAAAACGAGCAACAAAAGTGAAAGAAAGGAGTTGTTTAAAGAGGCCGTCAGCGGTAATCTGAGGATAGCGCTCAGTGCTAAGGGAGTATCAGTGATGACTGAGCCTGCGCTCTAGAACAAACACACAAATGCACACTCCTCCACTTTCACTCTTTTCAACAAAAACACATGCATTGTACACTTTGTCTTTGCTGCCCATCACCTTTAAACCTGCAATGTTTCAGCCGATTCGGGACATTCTGTTGAGATTCTTGCTTTTGTTTCGGCCATTTTGCTTTTTAATAATTAAAACTTGTTTGAACATCTATTGAAAAACTGCAGAGAAATTGTAAAATCCTTACCAAATGTTGATCTAATTGATGGCTGATCTAAAATGATTACAAAAGTCAGCACGTATGACCCAGTTTACTGACACCCTATACTTTATTGTCATAAGTTTAAAGTTTTAATAATAGTTCAATTTCTCAAAGCTTTTAAAGCATTTCAATTATATCATTGCAATTGTTGTTTGGCATGGCATTGCAGTTTTCCATTGTTTTTATTAAAGGCTTTTCATTTAATTTAAAAATGAAGCTTTTGTCTCAGCCTATTTCAGCAGCAGAACTGTTGGATTTTGATAATTCTGCTGTTTTCTTGAATTGTCTTGAACTCCTCCTTCTCTCGATTGACAGCAGAGCCTGTATATCGGTCAGTGTTGTCACGGTTACCTTAGGAAATATGTGGCTGGCAGGTCAGCTGGATGCTGCGTTTGTTTCCACAAAGAGAACAAACATTCTCTATCAGCTGTTTTGAAACTATTTTTAAAGCACTGGCTTTAATCTAAATTAGTCATTTGGTCGCATCTCCTCTTTATCAAAGTGAGGACACTATGATGTGATTTAACTTACAGTTGCCTTTAATTATAAGATTAGTTCAAACTAAAGTGTTTTTTTGGCATTGATTGCTTTGTATTTTTTTTAACATGTCTTGGCATTTTTTTTTTTATTTACTCTTTCTTTCATTCTTAGCTTCACATGATAAACACATTAAGACATTTTTAATTTAGCTATTTATGTTCCAGTGAGCATTTTTACTCATAGCTTTGCCTTTGAAAAGTTTTTATTGGACATCCTTTTTCTTCCACCACTTTAGATTTAGCTTTTTCCCAATATAGTTTTCCAATGCTTTCTTGATGTTAAATTGGAGACAAAAACAAAACAGGATCAGAACGCTATTAACAGTCCAACTCTACAGTAAAAAACCTTAAATCAAACCAAACTTGTGTGAAATCAAAGTGGTCCATTGCAGATGTTGATAAATAAAAGTATTTACTGTAAATTACACATCATTCATGCACTTGCTCTTTTTGATTTTGTTGGGGCTTTTTGGACACTTTTTGGACCCCCCCCCCATGTCGGTCTTCCTGAGTCTAGTCTCAACCTGCTAATGATCAATGGACTGTAATGGACAGAGCATCGCTCTCTGCATCTCCCTCAGATGACATCATGGTTTCAGGCTATTTTAAACTGACCCCAGGAATGAGGAGGGGTTGCCCGTTTCCTGTCTTCTCCTCTCAGCCCGACCTCCCCCTCTGTTCCTCCACAGCACTCCACATACTCCCTTCTCATCCATGTCTTGCTGTTCTGTGAATTTTCTGATGTATGTTTGTTTCGAACCAGTGTCTTTATTCAGATTTTTGTTTTAGGTTTTTCAAAATAAAAGTAAAGCTTTATACAGAACTCTAAGGAAAAGCACGAGAATAGAAAAGAACAATCCTTAATTTGTACAGGTTGTTTTTAAATGGGAAGCAAATTCTTGTAATTGGTAAAAATAATTTAAAAAAAAGTTTCATGAAAAGTCTCATGCCATACTGAGAGCATTAGGATGTGTCTGAAACAAACATTGCTTCATCTGAACAAAACAAGCAGGATAAGGTGACATTTCCCTCTTAAATGATGCTTTGCATCATTTAACATGACGTTCAGCAGATACACCTTCTGGAATAATTACATTTATTTAAATGATGAAATACAAAACCTGGTCATGTGAATGTGGTCTAACCATTCTTTTATAGTGGTGCATCAAAATGTGCAAAGGAGGAGTTCATCCCAAGCCTTTAGAGTGAACCCAAAGCAACAACATTTCTGCAGAAAACTGAAATAAATACAATGACATATTTCCCTCTGTGGCATGTTGGTTACTTATGTTCTGTTAAAAAAAGTAGAACTTTATAAATTGATGCTTTTTATGCTGAAATATTAGTGGTTGAGTAAGGCAGGGTGTGATACTGACACCAGAGCATAAAATACACGAATTTCCTTATAATATTAACTTTCTACCAACAGGCCCCAGTAATAACTCATTACATTTCCATGTATTATCAAAAGTAGGATCTGCTTTAATTGACCTGAATGAAAGGTTGATTTTTTTTTTTTTTTTCACAAAGAATTGATCCCAACTTACAAAACAAACATTCAATTCTTTGGCAAAATTTGAATCAATCAAGCAAAATACTTGAATAAACTGCTTTAAAAGTTTCTAAACTTCCATTAAGGCCATAAAGCAGCACCCTTGTGAAACGACGACATCCCATCTTTGAGATTTTGAAATGCAATAAAACGCACACTTTTTTCACCTGCTAGTGTATTTACAGGTGTTCTAGCTGCTGCAGAAAGTCATCGTAAGTTAAAGTTTAGCTTTAAAACAACACTGAGGACTATGAGGAGGTTGCATTAATTTCTGCTGAAGTTTGTGCTCATAAGGGTTGTGTATTTATTTTCAAACATCACATTTGGCTCCAGACTCCCACATTTTTGCCTCAAACTTTTATTCACAGATGGAGCTGCCTCCCTTCCCCACTCATTCTCTGATACGTGGAGAAAAGTAAAAAAAAATATCTTCATCTTATACAAATGTTTGACTAATCTGAAATCAGATTTGTTTTGCCCATCTCCAGCTAATGCGTCACTTCTAAACCAGACAGTTGTATACTGTTCTGGGCATACCACTGCAACAGGGTCAGTTAATGAGAATAAAGACAAACAAATTTAATGGCTTCAAACATTGTTTTTTTTGTATTTTAAATTGTTGTTCAAAGTTATCAAAAGTTTTACAATATTTTTGTTCTAACAGAAGAAGCATGGTTTCACAGCTTATTTGTGTGCATTTCAGGGAAGGACAGCAGTCTTGAGAGGAGTTTGAGAGCATTTACACCATCAGATTTATGAGGTCAAAACATTTGACCACAGAGGAACAGACTTTTCTGGCTGTTGGGCTGTGTGTGTATGAGGCCAGCCCGGCGCTAATGCCCGGGGGGTTTCCTGCTGATGCCCTCAGGGAGCAGAACCGGATTAGATGACAGTAAACTGGATGAGACACCGGATGTGCTGAATGTGACCCCAACGGAAAGACTGAAATAGACACTGCCGAGCAGCGCATCCAGGCAGGGAAGCAACGGAAAGGAAGAGGCGGAGAAATGGACAAAGCTAAAAACAGTAGAAATAAGTGGTGGATGTGAAATTTACCAACTTTAGCTGCTTCAAATTTGACTAAGAGGCTTTTGGATAAATAAATGCAACAAAAATAGTCTTTATTAGATGAAAAAGACTTAGAAATTAATAAAGTATCAACTAATGCATCAGATTGTACATGTAGAGAATCAGCCAAGATGCTATCAGTCTCTCTTAAAAGCTTTTGAGTTACTATGACTCGTCAAACTGCGCTCATCTGTTTTATTTGACCAACTATCACGTCTTGATGTCCAAATGGGGAGGAACAGCTCACCTTCTGGTTCAGAAGGAAGTCAAAATCACTTTTTCAGCAAATCCTTATTTTAGAGTTTGGTTTTTAGGTAGAGGAGCGTTGCAGTCTGATCCCTGTCAGATTCTGCCCATGACAACCAGACCATGAAGGGTTCACCAAAAAAAAACTGATTATGCATTCATGTGGCTTTTAGCTGCTCTTCAGGAGAAGGTTTTATGAACTTAAGTGTTTCTATCTAAAAACAGTCAAAAATGTTGTTATTGCTGTACAAAAAAATAAATCAGACATTATTAAAATCGCTTTTTGAAAACATTCTGTTTAAAACATTTAAAACAAAAAACTAGTTTTTGTAAGATGTTTAAATTTGTACCAAGATGGTCGCAAAGATGGAAAGACTTGTTTGTTTGTGCATAGAATTTTATTGCTTTAAATGTTAGTAAAATAATGTTTGCTTTGCCTGTGTTTAAAATTAAATATGCTTATACAGAATACCAGGATATAAATACTTTTTAGTTTTTTTAAAAGCTTTTTCTGTAGTTCATCAATAGTTTAAAGGCTTTCTTACTGGCCAGAACTTACCTAGAATAATTCATTTATTGTTGTAATTTTTATAATACCCTTTTTTTTAAAGTCAAGAAGTATATTTTAGTCTTTCTTCTTCATGTTAGGACAGTTTATGTCCTGGTACTGTTGTACATTAGAATTTTTATCCAATCATATTTCAGCTTGCTTGTGTTGCTAGGTTGTATAAAATCTGCCAAAGGCCTTCAGAACTCAGAAAGAAGGCTGCCTGGTGCTGCACCCAGCATTTATTCTGAAATGTACACATGCTGTGATGAACAGAGACGGCTATAAGCATGGTGAAATTTAAGGCACAGCCATTTATGTGTTACTTAGGATCTTTTTGGTGGTAAAGGTGGTTATGTGAGTGAGTGGGTACATTTGAGATATATATATATATACATACATACATACATATAATTTTTTTTTTTTTTAACGTAGTAGTGACCCCACTCCCTGTATTTGCATTAGGAGTGAGATTGCAGTACTGCCCACTTTTTCAGGTGTGATGTTACAGGCAGTGGATTATTCTGAAGTATAAAGGAGTGTCCTGCTCCACAGGGGTTTGTGTTTTGGTCCCGTTCAGCTATGAATCTGAATCCTTAACTTTGGTTGTATGGTATTGATTTTGGAAGTATTAGTGAAAATGAAGAACCTTTCATTAAAGCCTGGACACTTAAAGCTTAAATGCTAACAGAGAAAAACTTCTTCTCAGTAACAGTAAGGCTTCTGTTTTAGAGCTTTGGCAGAATAATTAGAAATGAAAAACACAGAAAGTGCTGTAAGTGACAAACAGGAGGTGTCTTTCCTCCTGATGAAAGCAAAACATGGACAAGGAAACATAACTGTTGTGAGAATGCTGCCAAAACACAGCAGAAAAAAAGTCAGAGTTTTCTGATGTTCTGCTGTGAGATTTGCTACTTTTAAGGAAAAGGGATGAAATCCCATTCAGAGAGTGGTTTTCCTGTTCTGCTCCGCAGTATTAGTGCTGGCATTTGTGGTTTTTGTAGAGCATTAGCTGCTGCATTAGTGGTTCTGCTGTGACATTAGAAACGGCGTTCAACCCCCATTCATCCTCTTCCTCCCTCCATCCACACATTCAGCATTTCCTGATTTGTTCATGTATCAGCCATATTCCTCTGCCCCCCCCCCCCATCCGTTCTTCTATCCGGTCGGTCCCTGTGCTCGCACTCCTCCCTCCCTCCTGTCACTCGCCCATCCACCCGCCCCTCCAGTCCCAATCCTCAGTGGAGATGGATATTGATGTTCCACATCCGACCTTGAGGACAATCAATCCCAGTCCCACATGTCCCCACCAGAGCTGCTCAAACACGGCATTTTTTTTTACTCCTGTTGCATTTGTTCAGACGATAAACTGCTGGGATCAGAGAGTTTAAAGCCAACTAAGTCTCAGCAAAAGTCCCTGTGTGGACAGGACGCATAAAGTATTTTTGATTTTCATGTGAGGAAAAAATCCACCATGTGTTTGAAGAAAGGAAGATTGGGGATTAAATTACAATTTTGTATTGTAAACGTAAATGGCAAAGCAAAAATGGAGTGTACAGAAACCAGAGAAACTCTAACTGTAAAAACAGAAACATATTTACTGTACTTTATGTCTCATTGATTTTTCCTGTCATGACTTTAACCGCTCCAATGGACTTCTGTTGATTTCCGAGCAGAAATTGGCTCTAAAATCTACAATTTTTAATGGAATTTACATTTTCTAAACTATTGAGTCCACTTCTTTGCTCCTTCAAAAAAAAGTCAAAAACACCACTGACTGACGATTTGAGAACGCGCTCCACTTTAATTACACAACAAAGTGAGATTTCTAACATTTACACAAACGGTCTACTAAAATTCAGTAAAAAAATTTACTAATTGACTTGAACATAGAAACTCCCCCAAAAGTCTAACTAATTTGAGCACTTATTTGTGGTTGTGCAATACTTTCAAGCAGGACAGGAATAAAAAATTCCTTATTTGATCAGAAATCCCAGAGGAATTTTGTCATTCCAAGGTCAGACCCATCATCAATAGTAGATCAGCAGATCAAATGTCTACTGGGTTCATTTATGCTCACCTCTGATTGGTGGGAGATCCATTCTGCAGCTCTGAGCTGGAGCGTCCCGGATGCTGCTTCTGTTAAATCCCTCAGATGAAAACTGCTGTTGGGGTTGTTCCTATAATACGTCCTTCAGCCAGAGGGGAGGTGAAGAGCCCAAGAGGATGCTCTTTCTCAGCGTGAAGTGTCCCCCCTCCTCTTCCCGGAGCTCTTCCAGGAGTCCTGTGATCCCGGAGCTTCCTCTTCAGGTCTCCTCCTCCACCTCCCCAGATAGAGAAAAGCTGTCCTTTAATGCAGGCTGCAGAAGAGGAGTTCCAAGACCCAAGGACTCTTTTTCTTCTCTGAAAGCTGAAGATAAACTAATCAGAGAGAGGTGGAAGCTCTGCTTTCAGCAGCTGTATTTCTAAAGGAAGGAAGAAAATGTCAAGCTCTTGAGTGGATGGAACTTTGTTTGGAAAATCTTCCTCTTTTTCTGCTTGGAGAGTCTTTCCTCTTCCTCTGTGTTGTAGTTTCCCCTCGTCTCCCCCAAAGATGAATGACTGAGAGCTGCATGCTCTGTCTCCCCCTCCCTCCCACAAGCACGCTGCTGTCAGCTTTCTCCTCCTTTCCACTGCTGACTCCTCCCCCTCCATCCCCAGACTCACTTCATTTCAGCCAGGCAAACTGACGGGGCAAAACTCAAAGTCAAGACGGCAAATGCCCCCTTCCCATTCCTTTACGAACACACGACTTTCTGCGAGGTTTTTTTCTTCATTCTCATCACAGCTGAATGTTGCTTGCATCAGACCAGAATTCCCTCAGAATCAGAACCTGGTCTGTGTGCATTTGTCATAAAAGATACATCTGAATTTCTTGTCAAGTTGAATTTGTTTGTGTGCATGAGTAGCTGCTGTCCCTCACTCATGTCTCTCTCTGTGTTTTTCCAGACATTCCTTTTTTTTTTGTTTTAGTCTGATTGTGATCCTTTACAAACATGCTTTGGGAATGAAAATGGCCACTATTCTTGGTTCTTGTTCTAATTGAGTTTTCTTCATAGTCGTAATCCTTTTGAACCACCAAAACCATAAAATCACCACAAAAACTGCAGGTTAACTAATAAAGTTGTAATACTGCGCCAGTTGCATTAGCATTGCTTTCATTGGGTCAGTTCTGCAGAAATTACAGCAATAGTTGAAGCTGAAGATGAGACCATTTTTAATAATCTCACATCACCCGTGGAAAATGGTTTACTTCCAGCTCCAACCAAATGAAATCAAGTGAGTTACCATTTTGTTTGTGAAATGGACACCGCCATGTTGGAACCAGACAATGTGAGTAAGCAGCGGGTGGTCCAAGTTGATCTTAGACTGTGTTTCTATGGCAACCACTCTCACCAATCAGAAGTGAGCTTGTTGAAAGCCACACCCCCTAGTGTTTATTGCAGTATCAGATATGATGGGAGGTTCCTTCCTTTTTGATTTCATTAAAGATCACCCAAGACTTCCTTTCTGCTGTTGAAAATCCTACGTGTTACTTAAACTGAATTACAACCGGTCCCAGCCATATAACCCTTATTGTGTTCCTGTCAAAATTCACACATTTTCAATTGTGAAAATGTGAGTTTTGACCCGAACAAAAAAAAAAGGTTCAAATGTACTTCCTAACTTTAAAAATCCACCTACTTTCACTCACACTGCAAACACAAACACAAAAGGCTTCCTTGACAGTAAATATCAGTATTTTTATGATCACATGATTACACATTTCTTTGAAACCTGAAAAGGAAAAAAAGACAATTCTTCTGATGAATACACTAGATTTGTTATAAAAGACCTTTACCCTGTTAGATTTGTTCATCCGCATCACATCAGTCCATCATGTTAAGGCGCCCCATCTGCTCCCCCCATCAGTCAACCTTGAACTGTCTTGTTGGGGTTGTACTGAAGCATATTTTCATTGCCAGTGAAAGCTGTGCATAAGACAAAACATTCATCCAGGGATCATTTTACTTCAGCAAACCAAAGATTTAATGACTTTTAAAAACTGCACGTTCTTTTCTTACTACCTGAAATTCTTGCGTGTTGCTTGTTCCAAAAAGACGGTGACATTGGCAGGTGAATAAGCTGAAATTGCTGCAGAAGTGTAATATGAACTTCATCATTTGTGTGCATGGGGATGCTCTTTCATGTGCATGTACGTGTGTACGTGTACCTGCTTTTGTGTCTTTCTTTCTTTTTGGTCTGTGCCCTTACTCAGCAAGATTCAGGCTACAGCGAGATCCAGCGAGACAATGTGCAGGCATAGAAGCGCACACATTAATGTAACTGGACACTGGTCCCTAATGGGGTTGAGGGGGAGTTCTGTTTCCTGTTGAGGAAAGTATCTGAGATGAAACAAACTGCTGATAGAGAGACAATGAGATGGAGGGAAAGACGGAGACAATGAGATTATCTAAAAGTAACCAAATCCACCCTAAGTGAACAACCTTCCCATAACAAAATGTTATCAAAAAATGTCTTTTTTTTAAGTTAATTGAATGACTTTGTTTATCGTGAATCAGTACTAATTTTGACCCACCATTATTAACTCGACGAGACGGACTAAGAGCATGTGAATCTTTCACAACTGCAGCCAGGGACAAAAAAGACGGACGTGGATTCAAAGTCCAACCTAAAAACATGTCTATTTGTTTTCCTCTGCTGAATCTGACAGGGATTTCAGATCAATTAGTCTTGCAATGCAGAACACATTAAGCCCTAATCAAATCCACCATAAAGGGGTTTGACCCGTATGGGGTGATGCAGGTTTTTGGGTTGTCTGGGTCAATGGAGGGTCATAAAGAGAAGCAGCTGCATCTTAAGGGGAGGTGTGTCTGCCAGTTCCGTTGAGGCTCATACAACCACCTCAAGGGACGTCATGAAAATGGAACGTACCATTGTCAAGCAGTAAGTGTATCACAAAGTGTTTGTGAGGCCAAAGGGTGATGCGGTGTCCTTTATGAGTACTGGCTCCTTACTGACCGCATACAAATGCTGTACAGGATGAGCATGTGATACACAAGTGCCCATGGAACACCTGTAGAATGTGCCCCTTACGTGTTGTTTAACAACCTGTCGGCCGCAGCATGCTAGAAAAAGTGTGCACAAACATTTTCTTTCTACGGGTTTACTGAGCAGTCTACCAACTGGATATTTTGTGTCGGCCACCGGCGTGACCCGTGCAGGTTTGACCATATTTCACCTGCGAACAGGCCATATCCACCCATAAGGGCAGTTGTTGAAAAAGGGTTAAAGTCTGTGAGATGAGTAGGTGTTATGCACAAAATGTTTTGTTAATTATACCAACAAATGGCAAAACAATAAGCAACACGTGTCACAGTGTCTGCAGAAACATAGTTTGATCCATTCAAATATAAAGCAATGGTATTGTCAAATGTTTTTATTAGGACTAAGTTTTCTTTTTAGTTAAAGAATTTTCTATTAATGCTCATTTAGAGCATTAGAACCATACTTTCTCTGCCATGGATGACCCTACCAGGGGCCTTCGCTGAAGACAGCATGGCCCCTTGGATCATGTAAGGTCCCCTCCTAACCACTGTATAGTTATGATTATGTGGGCGGGGCCAATGTTTTTGTTCGACACAGACTGGTCTCATTTTCCTTAGTTTGACCATTTTCAACATTGTCTTTTTATATTTCAAATTGCGTTTAGTCATATATATATATATTTATTTATTACATATTACTTGCTCTTATCAGAGAGGGCAGTTTCCCAGCGCTCCCTATGTCTACTGCCTCAGCTGTGGTTGTTGTCCATCAAGTATTGCTAATTTATTTAAACACATTTTTGTAGACTCAACCCAGCTTTGTGTTGTTTCAATGGGGCTTTGCAGCACAAAGATTATTATTTACCATTCATGTAAAATGAAAATAACTAAGCAGAGATGGGAGATAGAGATGTTCTGGGTCATGCAGATCAATGACAGATGACCTGGTTAACGGTATACATTTATTAGTCTTTCATTTTTGCTGGCAATCTACAGATCAAATGTATAACTGTGTGAAAGGCAGAGTTGTAGAAAAATGTGCTCCATTAACAGTCTTAGTGTTTTTGTTTTGTTTTTTACAACTAAAAACTGAGGATAGTTTGAAGACTAAGTGTTTGTCCTCAACCATGGAATGGTTTCTTGAAAAGATGTTTTCATCTTTGGGGTTTTAGTTTTCCATTCAGTAATTTATGACAAGTCTTCAAATGCTTAATGGTTGGATCATCTTGGAAGAATTCAAAGTGGATAATGTGTAATATTATTTTAAATAACATTACGGTGGTCACTCTTTTATCGCAGGAGTCTATTATCTAAAAATAACCTGCAGTTTTAGCCGTTAACAGTTTTAATTTCATTGTACCTGTGACAATGACAAATCAAGATCTATCAATAGACGAAATCTGTGAAGTATTCAGTTTTATTTTTTACAATTATTACAAATATTTTAAGGCAGCAAAACTTCTCACTACGCAATTTATTTACTTTTCTCTGACATTAATATTTTCACACTTTTCTGTCTTGTTTAAACTCATGGTTCAAACCTTTGTAAAATAATCCATTATTATACAATGAAAACAAAGATTTCTTTAAATCTGGTAGACTAAATGCACAGGAGACACGGCACAGAGAAGATTGATTGACAGCCAATCAGGGTGCAGATTTTAATATGTTTGAATGAAGAAAAAAAAAACAGCATGTAAAATTGCACAAAAAAATGAGTGAAAGCTGAACCATGAAACAACGAGGGACTACTGTATTTAAAATCTTGAAATAATGTAAAAAACTTTTTTTTTTATCTAATTGAACACAAACAATAAATGTATATTTCTTGGGAATGACCAACAGTTGTCAGCTGAAGAATTCAGTGCTGCACCAAAATGTTTTCCAAAAGGTTTCAGGGCTTTCATATTTCTGAGGGATCCAACCACCAAAGAATTTGACAATTGTCTGCACAAACCTACTTTAAACCTGTTATCCAAAAGAGAAAAACAGAAGCAGATCTTCAGATCCAGAAGGGGAAGACAGTCAAACTTTTTGTATGATGTGTATTCATTATATTTGACAAAAAAAGCTGACTTATACTCTGGAAAATACTGTACCTCCAGATCCAACCAAATGATGTCGATTTGGTCGCCATTTTTCTAAAACGGACACCACCATTTTAGAACCAGCTGTCATCAGTAAACACTGATTGGTCTGAATCTGTCGAAGTCAACATTTCTATGGCAACCACTCTTCACCAATCAGGAGTGAGCTTGTTGGAAGGCCACGCCTCTACCACCTGAAAGTGGGATACATAAAATCTGTTAAATGTTTTTAACTTTGGACATGTGGTTCAGCAGGCTCCACCTACTTTTACTGAGGCATCTGATTGGTCAGTTTATCCATCCAACTAACTTCCTCTTCTCATTGAGAACAGATGCCCAAGCCAACTCAACTGGCTCCTCTCGATGAGAAGGAGCAGCGGCTCTACTCCGAGCTCCCCCCGGGTGGCTGAGCTTCTCACCCTCTCTCTAAGGGACAGCCCAGCCATCCTACGGAGGAAGCTCATTTCAGTTGTTTTCGTGTCTTCATTGTTTTGATCATGACCCAGAGCTCATGACCATAGGTGAGTTTTGGAGTGAAAATCGGCCGGTAAATTAAATAAATTGGTCAGTGTATAATGTTTGGAATGACAGAGTAATAGCTGTTTTTCTTTCCCTATAGGAGTCTTGGGATTTTGTTTGGAACGCCAGGGGAGAGGGATCACTCAATCCAGATCTCATTTACAGACAAAGTTTTTGGTATACTTCTGAACACACATCTTAGCAACTAAGAGGCACTCACCTTTTGGAACACACTCTGAATTCCCCAAACTCTTTGACCGTTTACACAATCAATGAAAATTCAATGGATTCCGACTTGGAGAAAAGTGTCTTTGGGCTGGTATGCAACACTTTACTAACGTAAAGCTATTACGCCGTTAGCAAAGCCATTTTTCTCCGCGTCACAAACGGCTGGTTTACGTTAATGGTGTAAACATTTTACTACTGTTGCACGTTGCATATCAGCGCAGAGCCAGTTTTCTGGGCATCAGAATCTACTGGAGTCACATTAATTGCGGAAACAGTTGAATACATATGTTAATTCAAAGAACATCAACACAGGAGCTAAAGCTCTGGTGTTAAAGGGTTAAGAGATTAAGAACTAAATCTAAAATAATAAATCCACTGCATGTTTTCCCTTTTAATCCCAAACTTGGACCTAAACACTTCAAACAAACACTAGTTATTTCTAATATCTGGGTGAGGAGAAAGCAAAGCTACAAATGCATTAGCTGATCAGGCCCTGCTTGATCAGCTCTGGACCATCCCCTGAAATAGCTGGATTGGCTGCAGGCCAAGCAACCATTTCCTGTGCGTCTGAGAGGAGCTCCAGCCACCGAGGCTCAAATGCATTTCCTGACTGTATAAAACTTTTATTAATGACCAGGAGTGCATCAGCGGCTACGCCCGCTCATCTGTGTTCATTCACCGGCTCATCAACAAAGGGAGGGAGAACAGAGGAAAGGTTGATGGAAGTGAAAATGAGTTCCAAAGAGAAACAATGTGATCCAAGTCTGTGAGGAGGAGAAGGCGCGTGCACGCCAGACAGGACTGGAGAGGCAAAGTGACACTGATGGATGAATCAGGAGATGAGGAGATATAATTAAGTGAGACAAGCCAGAGCCGAGACATTCAAAGTTGGAGGGGGGGTGGAGGCTTGCTTGATTTTCTGTACCAAAGGACCCACCCAAAGACATTGATTTTTTTTTTTTTTTAAATGACAGTGCACCTTTTATTTGGATTAATTCTGGTTGTGGTTACTGATGTCAAAGTGACTTTGAGTGACACACGGGCTGCATGGCTCCCTAGGAGAAAAGGGATTTTGCCCCCACAACACCACCACCACCGTCCGGAACAGAAGCAATGTAACTGCCTGGAATATGTTGCAATACGTATTTAATTATTTTAATTCTCAAAACTTAAATAATAAACACTGATGATTACAGTTAAAAGTAATTGCCCCCCAAAGCAGGGTTAGAACCAGGGGCCGTTGAGCCGGGAGCTTGGAGCACTAACTGCTGCACCACCAGTTTTATCATGAAGGTTTTAAAGAATCACTAACAGCGGCAACCCCCCACCCCCACCCCACACCCCATCTTAAACAGTGACTGTGTAGTAGTGTAAGGAGTGGCGCTGCTCTTCCAGCCGCCTAGTTCACCTGCACCCAGGGCCGGCCCTGGGTGCATGGATGCCAACACAGCATCCATGCAGTGGTGTTGGACTCTATTTTTTTCAAATATTCCTAAAAGGTTGGTTCTAACAAGGAGTTACAGATTAAGAGTTAAATTTAGAGAAAAAAAAAATTGCTTCCTAAAAACTGAAGATTTGATTAAAAACCCTTCAAGCTAAAACCTTGGAGAACCTTATATGTGGGAAGTTTTGGGATGTGATGAAAATATTCTATATCCCAGTCTAAGCCAAAGATTTTGTTACCATCAGGATTGTTTCAGTTTATCTGACAGACTTGGTTGTGTCTGGTGAAACTGGAGTCTCTCAACACAAAGACAGACCAGCAAACTTTTCCCAAAACATTTCAATGTTTAGCCTTGTGTGTGCAGATAGTTACAAACTACATGTTATTGAATTGACAGCTTCCTCAGTGACGAGTCTGCAGAAGAACTTTGTGACAAGTTCATTTATTTCCTTTAGGGATTTATTGCATAACATAACAAAAAATAATGAATTAAAACTCAATTTCTAGATCTAATGTGATGCATTCATTCATTCAAACTTTTAGATCTTATTTATGTCTCTTGTATATTTAAACTTAAAATTGAGTTTTTGGTGTTTTTAACATGTTCTTTTTTTCTCATGACGGAAGACAAAGAAAAACAATTTAAGATTAAAACAGCATTTCTGAGTATTTAAAAAAGCTCAAGTTTGTGATGCAGCAACTTCCAAGGTCTCCATTCTCCACTATTATTCTGATGCATCCACTTGCAGACAAATAGATCCATGAACGGCTTCATTTTCCTCGTCTGAGCTGGAATCTGGGTCAAAACTGTATGGCTGGATAGCTCGGAGATTGCTGTTTTTTTCTTTTTGCTGTGCTAATGTTGGCTTGGGGTTGTGTGAGGTGCTGTAAACTATCAGGGGAGAGTGCAAACAAGGGAACCCTGGGATTTTAACATCGCGTTACTTCTGCGCCAACAGTCCTGCCCACAACCCAGAGTCAAATTTCTGATGAACTTCTGCTGCTCTGCAGAAAATGTCTTTAAAAACTACACAGGCTTTTAGATTTTGGCTAAAATAGCATAATTATAACTAAAAGGCCACTAGGAACGACTTTACAATAGAAAAAAATATAGTTGGAGTGAGAGTTTAGTGACAGGAGGCACGGTGATGAAGTGGTTAGCACTCTCATCTTACAGGGAGAAGGTTCTTGTTCAAATCTCGGTTCTGCTCTTTCTGTGTGGAGTTGCATGTTCTTCTTGTACATGTGGATTTTCTCTGGGATCTCCGCTTCCCCCCCACAATCCAAGAGCATGCTTTATGGGTTAATTAGTGTCTCAGAGTTGCCTCTTAGTGTGCAAGTGATTGTGTGGGCCTGCAACAAACTCACAACTTGTTCAGCTTTTACAGTGTGTATAGGCTCCGGCAACCCTGTGACCCCCGAAAGGGATTCAGTGGGTTCTTAAGATGGATGGACTTAAAGTGACATTCACGATTAAAATTTTAAAAAATTAAAAAACTTCAGAGTTTTGTTTTGAACATGTGGTGTAATTGACCACAATGCTGACCACAATCATTCATTTTGACATTTGTCTGTAAAGGTTAAGTTCAATTTTCTGATCATTTTCAAATGCTTGCAGAGTCAGACCTGAGATCCTGTTTAAACTTTAAAGAATAAAACATGGCAGCACCATCATCATCAACTGTTTGGATTTTTTTTCTGAAAGGATTTTCCCAGCAATTTGGAATCAGAAAAATGTTAAGTTTTATGTAAAAAAAAATCAGAATTTTGACAATGATGACTCTATCAAATAGACCCCATGCTTGTACACTTTTCTATTGAAAAGTAACATAAAGACATACCTCACTCAATAAAGTGAGTATGAACTTAACATACCAACCCATTCTCACTGCTCTTGCAAATACATACTCACTTTTACAAGTGAGTGAGTAATATTTAGATGTGACTTTTTTTATGACCAAATGTGGCTTCAGTTAGAAAAAATGTACTGAATTTAAAGCAACACAACATTAGGAGCTTCTGGAGAAATCCCAACATCCTTTAAACATTTCAAAGTCCCTGCTAAACACATTCGGTGTAGAAAAGTTTTGAATGTAAAGAATCCCTGAACTGATCGTGAAAATCTGGTCATTTTACTCGTCATCCTTTACCCAAGAACCTGATCACACCTTAGCTCATGTTGCAGCAGCATAGGCTCTGAAACCTGTGAGAGCAGACGTGCACGGTCTTTGATCCATTATATAATGTGAAGTGAGAGCTTAAAACCTGCATAAGAGAGCATAACTACATCAACTGGAAGAAAGATGAGAGCTGTCATCACTTTACGGGCAGGGTGGGGGGAAAGAAGCAGCATGATGCAGAGAAAGTGGTGATTAGTATGAAAATACTGAAACAGATTGGAGAGACAAACTGAGAGCTGGAATGCAGCTTTTATGTTTCGTAGAAAAACGGACCATATTGTTTGCTGCAAAATTTCCAAACAAAGAATGAAGAGGTAAAAGTGTTTCCTTGTAAAGTAAGTTTTGTTTGGAGTTATGTGGTCCACGTACTCATGCCTCCATGGTGGTGCGGCGTGGATGTGGGGGTCGATGATCATGTATGCTGTGACTGTGTGGCACAACACACATGCAAATGCCTGCAGCTCCTGCTGCCTGTCAGGGCTTCAGGAGGCCGCCGACCCCTAGAACGGGCCTGGGTTAATCAGAGGGGGTCGATAGCGGTGCAGAAGGGTCAGGAGAGGCAGAAGACAGAGCTGGGCTTTTAAAATGACTTGATTGTCAACTTTATGTTGTTTCATTCTCAGCTAAGACTGCTAATCTGAAACACACAACTGTGAGAAAACATGCAAATTACAAAAAAAAGAAATGTAATTGTGTCATTTAGTGGCGATCGCACAAAAATTTGCACCACCTAGTACCTGGTGAAAATGGATGTTGGGAGAAGTGTACCCCCCCCCCCCAGAAAAACTGATGACATCACAGTGGGAGAACCGCGAAAGTAAATGAGACCAAAAATATCTTATGGGGCTCCAAACAGTACTTCAGAATCCTCCGACAAAACTAAAACATTCGTGTCTGGGATATCCAAAAGAAGCTTGGCGGCCTTTCGGTTGGCAAAGAGTGAAATAGTGAGCCTCATGGATGGAAGTAATGAAGATTTTAAAACGTGTCACTCAATAAACAAACTTTGCGCTACGATAAAGAATGATTTCATCTACAGAAATAGCCAAAGGGCTCTGTAAGTCAATGGTCGATGTTTTTGTTTCCTGTATTGTTTTGCTTCCTCTTTGGGAACTTTTGATCCTGAATCATGGTGTACAGTGTATGTGTTCTTTGGTCCTTGTGGATTTGGTGCTCTTTTGTTCAATTCTGAGTTTGAATAAGTGTGTGTGTATGTGTGTGGGTGTGTGTTTGTGTGTGTGTTTGTGCGTGTGTGTTTGTGTGTGTGGGTGTGGGTGTGCGGGGGGGGGGGGGGGGGGTTCTGACTCCAACTTTATCCAAATCCCTTTTCGAGTAAATTCTATTGTTCAACATTGTCTTTTTCTTTTTAAATCTTTTGGTTTGAAATAAACCAACAAAAGACTGAAATTGGCAATTTGTAACATTTTTGCACAAAATGGGAAAAGAAAACTTTTTTGTTTGAGCGATCTTTACAACACTTTCCACACACCACCAGCTCAAGTGGTCAAAACCAACATATCTTTGACTTTGAGAAGAGCCTGACATCTTAAATATAATAAAATCCTCTTTAGTACCAGCTACAAATTTAAACTCCTCCTTAAGGATTTTGATCGATCGACTTCTAACTTCTTCAGCATCATTGGAAGGTTACTTGGGAAAATGTTTTTTGGTTTTAAAGTTTGTTGATTTTGAACGGTGTTATCGTGGTAAGCTCATAAAAGTGGCGTACCCTTGATGCTCAAATCTTACAAAGAAATTTTCTGGATTCTTGCATTCCTGGAATTCAGATATTTGGGGTTCACCTGGATGCAGTAATAGAGGACGCTGTTGGCGTCAGAACTGCTGAGGTTGGAGAAGACACCTGGCGAGCAGCTGAAAATGATGCACTTGTGGCTGCAGGAGGTAAATCACCACACGGATCATGTTTCAATCTTGGCAAGCTTTTTTTTTATCTCATTAATATGTTCAAAAAGGAGTTCCTCTGTGCACCTGGTGTGGTGCAAGAACTCTTAAATTTCTGCAAGAATGTCAGGGTCAAAAGGTTCTCTACTCTCACCACTACATATACTTAGCTTTGGTCGCACCACAGGATCAACTTTTTTACCAACCATGATGCTCCCTCGAGTGGCAACGATGAATCATCTTCATCCTCCTGTTGTACAAAGGATGATGTTGCTGTTCCCTGGCCTCTTCCACATCTCCCTCCTCTCATGGTACCAGAATATATGCACCAAACTTATAAAACATGTTTGCCAGATCCCACTTCTGACACCATTGTTAGAAGTGGACCAAGCAGGTGAAAAAAGAAATTAGGCAAACTAAAGAAAACAGCCAACTTCCAAATGCTGTTTTTGGGAAAATTCATTTATTCTGTCACATGGAACAAGGGGAGGCCTCCTTGGGCCATTTTTAAAACTTCCTTTTATAGACAGGAACATTTCCTACAAATGTTCCTGCAGCCAATCGGAACAGAACATCAGAAAGAGATATCTGGTCAACGATAATGAGAAATCAGATATTTTGAACCAAGACAGGAAAAACAAAGATGTGAAGAAAAAAAATGAAACATTCCAAAAAGATAACAATTCTTTTAAATTTAAACATTGAGACTCAAACAGGAATAAAAAAAACACAACAAAATACAAAACATTTAACATCCTCCCCACAACATGTTTTATTGGAATATTGTGAAATGATTGTACATGAATCCTTGGCTCAAGCTGAATGAAACAATATGACATACAGAATGAACATATCGGGAATGTGTGTGTGGTTAACAAAAACCTATGTTACCAAGGGAATCCAAAAATGTAATTTAACAAATTCTTTTAAAAATGACATAAAGCTGTTCGTCACCCCCACACAACCAAAACATAAAATTGTTTATTTTCTTGTTAATTCATCATATGCAGCTCTGACCAGGGTGGCTAGGCAGAGAGGGAGAGTGAGGGGCGTGTAGCAACCGGTGGACTAGTGGAGGCATGTCAAAAGGGTGCAGCGAGGGTGGGGGCGTGTAGCGCCTGCATTCCATAGAACAGCACTCACAGCTCTAATTTTTCATTTTCATTTTGTTTTTGCACATTTTGATTCAGAAAAAAATATAAATAGAGTAATATAATGCAAATCATTGGCATTCCATATTGTTATTGTGACATTATTTGAATACAAAACTACCAGTATGAGCTGATGGAAGTAAAAAAATATAAATAATAGTAACTTTTTAACCAGCCACTTCCATAGGAGTTTCCCACTGGGGAAAAAACTGCATAACTAACATTAACTGTTGTGGGCTTCTAGTTTAAAATATAGTGTCAAATCTTGTAAAATAATTTAATGAAACATGTTTACCTCTCCGAACACAACACCCCCTGTCAGCGTATCATATTTGTTTTTAATTTGAATCACTTTAAAAGTCTTTTTTTGGAGCGTTTTACCTTCTTTCTGATGAATTGTCCCTTTGTTTTTTCTAATATCAATATCTTACTTCCATTCAAGCCAATAAAGCGTATTGATCTGATTAGGGAGCCAATGAGAGCAGAGGCTGACGGGAGTGCGTAATGGGGGGAGCATTGATTATGGCTGATAACGCTGGTTCTATGATGTGGATAATGCAGTCTCCCTCTTCCTGCCTTTATCCTGTGAAACCCTCAGGCCTCGGAGAATATTGGGTTCACTCAGAGTGAGACGCAGCGAGAGCGAGCGTGTTGGTATTGATGTGTGATCCTGGTCCTGACAGCAGAGTGTTGGATTACAACAATCTGTGTAATTTTACAAAAAATGAGTTTGTGTGTAAATAAATGGGTTAATGGCTGAAGCCATCTGAAGTGGAAACTGACTTTTCACGTTAAATAAAGTGATCCAGGATTCCGCCACATGATGCTTTGGACACGTTATAAGCAGTCATGAGACCGTCACATCAAAAGACAGCTTGAGTAGTGGTGGCATTGATCATTGATTTTCATTACATTTATTATTTAATATCAGAGTCAGAATAAAAAGTTGTCAGAAACTAGTTAAAAAGAGGATGAAGATTAAAGGATGTCTGCAGGATCCTGATTCAGCAGCCATTGCTGAGAGGATGTGGGAGAGTTGGACTGCAGCATCTGCTGCTGTAAACAGGAATATTTATGCATGTCTAAAAATTTGATGATTAGGATTTACTCAGCAAGGGAATTGTTTTGATTAGAATTCAAATTTCTGTCCTTTTTGAGGTTTGGCTTTGTTTATCGATTGAAAAGTGGGTAGACCTAACAAAATGAGTTTCTTTATTGTTTAAAAATGAAACAAATCATTTCTTGAGCAAAAGTTGGAAATGTCTGATTAATTTTTGGTTCATTGTTTCCCCTCCATGCATACATCCGTATTTACAAAATAAAGTTGTATGAGAATGATTGATTTAGTCAAAGTGTCAGTAATGAGAGAAAAGTCACCTGCATTTTGCACCATTAGAAAGGTCAATATCAAACTATTTATTCAGAAACACTTAAATTCTTGGTTTTTCTGTAGATTACAAAAAATGAACAAATAGAATAAATAAGGGATTTGTTGTGGCATTTTTCCAATGATGGACGACACATGAAATGTTTTTGAAACTTTTTCATTTTCTTTTTTTTTAAGAAAAAAAGCTTACATTTTCTTTTCTAAATATTTGTCCTTCAAATAATTCTTAGTTTTTTCCCTAAAGCTCAAAATTATATTATTCAAAACAAATCAAGAAAATCTGATTATGTACTCTTGAAATCCTCTTTGGTCGTATTAATGTGTTACTTACCTGTTAATGACTTGTTTGCTGCTCTCTGTGATGCTTTGAGCTTTCTGAAGGACTTCTGAGAACAGCAGAGTCTGAATGGTTGAGAAGCAGCCAAGCCCTGCAGAGCTGATGACCTCATTCCTACCTCCATCAGCTCGAGGCTGACCCGCAGAAAACGGCCGGCAGAGACGACCTGCCTCCCTCTGCTGGAGTCACACCAGAACTCACCATGTGCAACACCATGTATTTTTTAAGATGCATTTCTGAAACAGTCATTTATTTTACTGAAATCCTCTTTAATGGGCTGTACCAACATCTGCCTTTCCCTGACCTGCAGAAACCATGTGATGATGTTTTAGCCTTTCCTAATCCTAATGAACCTCTAATGCCAGCATTGAAGTTCTTTCTATAGTTGAAAAATTTGAGGTGAACAAGTTTTGATGTTTGTTAGTTTTGCAACTTTTATCTGACATTTCGAGGTTTGAATGGATGAACCCTTTCAGGCTATTTCTACAGCAACCTGATCACTTTATTTTATTTATTTTCTAATCAATGTCTTAATATCTGAAATATCCATAAAACATGTTTTATACATCTGGGCTTTGTAATTTTTCCTTGTTATTCCTTTATTTTTAGTGTTTGAAATAAGCCAATAAAAACTAGAAACCACTGCTTTCCTGTCCTGAGGTGTGTTCCAACTTTAGTAGTGGCTGAGTTGTGAACATTGAGTTTATATTTTTATTTATATAGCTTGAATAAAAAATATTCAAATTACCTAGATCAAAATGGGTCTTTAACTTCCCAGGATGTAACTTTAGCTTATAGAAAAATGTCTGAAAGACTTCAATATATTTGCCAAGTGTTGTCTTCTTTATCTTCTCATGTTCTTGTTTTTGTGGGTTGGTGGGGCCCGCGTCCTGAGACCCGTCCCTTCAGGGCAGTCAGTACGCTGAACCAGAGCCGACATTAATGTAATAATCCAATGCGACTTTAAGGAAGACTGCACACACTTGATGAATACTGAGGTAAAAAAAATGTACAAGAAATAAAAGCAAGTGCACTTTTGGAAAGATATATTACTAAATTTAATCACATTTCAATCTGCAACATTTCTCACTGCAAAATAATTAAGACGTCTTATCCTGGAAAAGATCAAACATGTTTTTACGAAGTTAAAGAAAACTGCATACAAACGTAGACAAAATAAATCTTATATTGGCTCCTAACAGTTTATTAAAATGTGTTTTCTGCTGGAGAAAAAAAGGTTGAAGGGTTTTTCATGTGATTACAGTTATAAAAAGTCTGTATTAACATTACTGTTAGACGTCCAAGAGGAACAACGTCTAATATTAGCTTGCTGATAAAAATGATGAAGGCACTAAAGATTTCAAACTTATTTTCTCCTCAAACAAACATGCTTTTATGTCCAATGGACTATTCTTTGGCCTGTTAGCAAAGCCAGCATGACCGAAACCTTCTCACTCTGACCAAAATGTTGTGTTTTTTAATCATTTTGGGCCACAGAGCTGAACTTGAACCATAAATAAAATCCTGTTTAAACCAGTACAAAAGCTTTGTTATTATTAGCTCAGCTTGTGCTTTAATATCTGTAACTGTGGAGCCCTTTGGGCTTTAACCCAGTGGACACAAAGGCCTAAGCATAAGTTCAGTAAAAACATCAATAGAGAAATCTGGAAAAAAAAAACCTAAAGTACGACACTGTGATTTTGAAAAATATCCTTCCACCTGCATAATTCCCCCCAAAAGCGTTTAAAAATTCCATAGATTCAGGCATTTGTCCCCTACCCCTCCCTTCACACTCACAGTGTCGCTACAAGTCTGCATTAGATCCCACTTTCATATACAAACGCATCAAAGCTCCATGCACCTCGGAGCTCGGCGTAAAACGCTCCTAATTACACTTTCAGACAAAAACAAAAGCAAACCAGAGAAACATGAATGTTGCTGTGCAGCTTAAGAGCAGCTCTGCAGTCACAATGCAGAAAACATTCCCCAAACACACCCACCGTACAAATATACATCCATATATACATGCAAAGGAGAGCGGTGGTGAAGCACGCACTTCCTCATCCCCAGGGCAAGAATGGGCGTGGTGGCTTTCAGGTCAATCTCAAGCTAAAATGGATTCTCATCTCAACTCATTTGAATGGGTGACAACTGGAGGATGATTTTTTTCTGTTTGGTGATGTGTGTGTGTTGGTGGGTGTGTCTGTGTGTCTTGGAGGCGGGGTGTTTGGCTCAACAGTGAATAGTCATCTTTCCTGCAGGAAAGATTTAAAATTTTGGAGCTAGAAAACCCAAGCCAGAACCAAATTTATTTCAATTACTGCTGGAAGTAGAAATAAATATTATGTTGAAGGTCAAACTAAAAGCTCCACAGTGTTCAGAAACTCTGACCTTAAAGACCCTACCAATCATTTTTTGAACAATTCTCAAAGTGCTCTCAGTGGTCTTTTAATTACGATCATGTCATTTTTAGCCTCAATCTAAAAACTTTTGTGGTTTTCATAGTTTCTGCTGAGCGGCAGGAATTCATTAGAAATGTACCTCTGAACCTCTGAGTTGTGGGCGGGACTGTTGACGCTGAGCAACCACGTAGCTGAGAGCGCAGAGCAGACTAGACCTGTGGCCGGCCCAGTGTATTTTCTACATCACAAATCCAATCCTTTTAAGCTAATTTCTTTATCTGCTCCTGATTCACAACTTCTTTAAAAATGGATTTCTCTCGTGTCAACACAATCTTCAACAAACAAAGAAATACTCAGGAATGCAGTTTTAATTTTACATTTCTTTATATACGTAAAGTTTTGTAAATTTTGAAAGTATTCAATGTAAATTGTTTTAAAAGTAAATGAGACAGAACTTCTTCCTATCAGTGAGATTTGAGCCAGTGAAGGTCCCCTGGTGTTTCATCTGCTTTGTAAATCCTTTTGTTGTTGTAATGTTGAACTTAAGGAGCTTCGGGCCCTTTTTTTGGAAATATGATTTAAAAGGTCTTTTAAATGTGACAGGGATGTTGAGGTTGAGATGTTGTCTACATCCCCTCACACACACACGAGAGCAGTCCTCAATATAATAAAAAAATCAAATTAATCGATTTAGTTTTGATTTGGAAAGGGCCTCCACATCTGTTTCCAATTCTCTTCTTTGAGAACAGCCTTTATTTTTTTTGATGAAACTGTAAGACTCATCTGATGTAAAGAAGAGTCTTTGAAATGATTTATCATTATCGGTTTGACTTCCTTTTTTTAATATTTGAAGAAATCTGAGCAGATATGTTTTGCTAAAATGGATCCACAACTCGTTCTGATGAGTATGAACTGGAAATTCCTCGCTTTGACCTAAAGGAGAAACATCATTCACGCTGAGACAAAACGCCTTTGGATGTTTATTAGCTACGATGCAACAGTGAACAGAGGTACCGCAATGCCATCCTCTGTGATGCTTTAGGTTAGTGATGTAAGCAAACTCTGAAAGGTTTGTTTCGCCTTCAGAGTGAGCAGGATATCCGAGTCACGTGATTCCACAAAGCATTAGAAACTAATCTCAGATCAGATTTTGATCTGAGATTAGTTTATGATCATGGTTATGATTGTCATTGAACAGGACGTGAACTTTACAGATTTCTTCGTTGTGAGTTTAGTTTTGTACCCCCTAAACTGTTAAGCGGGCATGCAGATTCCTCAGATCTGGGATCTGGACGCAGAGTCAGTAAAAAATAAAAAAAATATCCACCACACGACAAACATCATTTGTTCAAACCAAAGATCCCAATCAAAGGGGGGGAGGATTAAGGAGATTATAACCACCACGAAGCCCTGAGGGGAGGGGGAAGAGCATGCAGGGGGGTGGCATCGGCTTCTTCCCGTCGTTCCATCATTCCTGTCGGAGAGAAGCAGTGTGGCTTTAAGGGGTTGTAATGATTTCCTGTTATGAAATAAAGCACAGGTAGATGCGTTACACCTTTTTGTGAGGAACGACTGAGCAGGTGTGGATGCTGGACAGAGAAACGACATGCGTCAACTCTGACCTTTGAGACTCACAAAAAGTTAAGAGACGCCGCTTTCAGGTGAAACTTGAGGACTCATCTGTCTAAACGCTCATGATGGGAGTTTAAAAAGGTGACCGAACACCAGAAATGTGGTGGCACCATGAATGGACCTGATGCTTTTCTGGTTCTGATGGACTGTGGAGCCTCAGCGTACAGCAAACATGAAGCTGAAACTGTTTGAGTGACTGACATAATGAGACTTACTGTGATGCAATTTGATCATTTTATGGACTTTCTTCACTAGTTATTAATTTCACCAGACAATGTCCAAAACTTTTTGTGAGTCATGTGTATAATTATCATAAATGTATGTAAATGTGACATGAGATCATTTAAATGTGTGCATTTCAAAATAAAATGTATAGATCTGGTAAAATGCATATCTGTGTTAAAACATTTAAACTACACTAAAGAGGATACTTTCTAAATGAATTCAAAGCTTCAGCGTTTTAGTGGCTCAAAACTTTTCAACCAAGTTTTTTCCATAATGTTTGTGTCAAAAAACTGTAGTTTAATCATACTTACATTCAAAACTTTTTTGAGGAGTTACTATTTTTACACTTACTGTGCTTACAAAATGCTTATTTCCATGTCATACAGTATAATGGTTTCATTATGAATCAGCTCATACTCTAGAGATTCCTGGTTTATTCTGAAATCCCAAAATCATAAAAAGATTTGACAGAATATTCTAGCTTGTAACCATATACGTGCTGTTGACATAAATAAACCTTTGAGTGAAAAACTGTAAGTTACAAAGTCCAGTTCTTATATACAGTCAGTGGTGTAATCTCAGGTTCAGGGTGTAAATGCTTGAAAGCAGTACAAGTGTTTTTCACAGCTTTGCCTTTAGATGGCGCAATTTACCCTAAATCAAATCTTTCACTCAGGAACGTCAACGTAATCCGCGTCACCGTCAGAAAACTGAGACAACATGAAGCAAAGCTACTGTGTCAGCCAGCTTCCAAGAGTTCTGCCCATCACTGAGGTCCAATCCTCTTCAGAGAACCTCTCCTGAACATTTACATCAAACATGAAGCTCAAAGGTCGTGGTCTTTACCTGTTTGATCATCTCTCCGGTTCTCTCAATGACAATGGTCTTTGCTTCTTTGACCGGCGAGGTGACCTGGTAATCATCGCTGAGCAGACCGAGCATCGGGTACTGATTCCTGTACCTGCAAGCATCAAATCTGGGATTGCAGAGTCGATGGTACCACTTCACAGCAGTCAATTAATTTGCTTTATGTCGTTGACTGAGTTTGGGAATCATTTCTCAAATTTTTCTCCTCTCAGTATGTTCTCTTCTTTTACAGGATTTCCGTTTTTTTCTGAATCAGAGTAAAAAAACTGGATTTTATATTTTGTTGAAACTGTATCTCAGAAAGAATCTGTGTTGAAAGATTTCTTGATGGGATCTGGGACGGATCGGGGTCGTACCTCTTAGTGATGATGGTCTTGGTGACGTTCTTGGAGCTATCGTTCTTCTCCTGTCTGAGTTTTTTGATCTCCTAAGGGTCAGAAAAATTCAAAAGTCAGCAAGAACATCAACACAGGCAGCACTAGAAAAATGACTTTGGTGTATTGAAGTTAAGATAACTCTTTATTCATTCTCAGTGGGGAAAAGTTAAATGATTTAAGCACTTTGAACTTTTGTGAAGCAGATGTGAGGTCTTCCTGTTCCTGAAAACTGTGGACAAACTCCATCTGTTCAGCTCAAATCCTTCCTAAACATTATGTTTGCACGTCTTTGAAGCGTGTGCCAAAATATATAACTATGATCAAAATTTGCTCAAGGAAAATGAATTTTTGGCTAATCTCTGTGTGTTTTAAGTCTTTTTAATAAATGATCAGAACTGACACTTTTAGGAATATCATTTTAATGATTTTTCTTATTGTTGCTTCTCTTTTCACTCCCAAATATTAAAATAAAACGCAGAGTTTCCGTAGAAGAAGTCCACTCTTGTTTGTTTTTCTAAAAGTGAGTACAATCTGTTTGAATGGCAAAGTTGAAGAACAACAAAGTCGGCATTTTGTGAGAATAAAAGAGTGACATTTTCACTGGATTTCAGTGTGGCTTTAAAAATGACTTTCTCTTTTTTTTTTAAAGTGTAAATCTGAATTCAGAGGATTTTGGATCTTTTTGTGGGCATTCTGTGTGTTTTACATCTTGTCTTGTGTGCAAAGATCTTTTTGGTTTTTTATGTTGAAAAATGTTTTATTATGTAAAACACTTTATTTTACAAATGTATGAAAAGTGGTTTAAAAACTGTTTTTTTTTTATTAGATATTCAGAACCATCCAGCAAATGTGTGGATGTGGCCTTAATTGTGATGCTCACTTGACCAGGTTTTACAAGAGCCTGACTTTGGCTAAACGGCTATGTTAGCGTAAAGACTTCTGCAGAGATGTGTGAAAACCCTGAGGTGACACACATTCCTAGCTGTCCTGAATCGCTGGCGTGTTTCAGGCCCTGCTGCAGGGTAGAGTAAAGTCTGAATGCAGCCGGGCCCGAAGCGTGAGATGAAGGAACGAACATCGTCACTGCTGAGGCATTTCAGTGACTGCAGCTGAATTTCACACCCCAATCTCTGCACACATCAGAGCCTGAAAGTAGGGCTGGTTTTAACTTTGCTGACCTCTTCCTGGTGTGTGATGGTGGTCTGCCGCTGCTCCAACAAGCTGAGCAGCTCTGAGATCCTCATCTGGAGGTTCGTCTCTGAGGAGGACTTGCTGCTGCTGGTGGTGCTGACCTCCATCTGGATCTTTGTTATCTGGGACTGAAAGCAGAGAAACAAAGAAATGACTTTGAGACCAGCTTTTCAAGCTTTTGATGGAAAAGTCAAAACTTGGCTTGTAATCGATTTTACAGATTAAAGTTGCATAAAAAAATCTCCAAATATCTATAATATGCAAAAATAACAAAAGCAATAATTTTTAATGGACAAACAGCTTCAAATCTGATGAAGATGGCGATCCTTTCCTAATTGGCCACTAGATGTCAGTGTTGTCTGCTAAAATGTTCTTTTATGATCCTTGATTGAACAGTGAGAGTCTGAGCTCAGACACCAGTTTGGGAAAAAGAACCAGAAGGACCTTGAAGATTAGATTTCCAACCTTTCCACAGGTGAGCCACACTCCCATCAGTTCATCTTTGTGAAGATCTGGACATGGTGCCTAAATCATTACTTGGAATGGTCTACAAAACTGACAAAACTTTGTTCTTCAGATTTTCTTTTCATAAACTATATTGAAAAAACCAAAACCCCTTTGGGTTTTGTGGGCCTGTGAGCAGAGCTTCCTGCTTGTGATCTTCACGTCTTACCCTGAGCCTCTGGATCTCCTGGTCTTTCTCGTGCCTCATGGCGTCCAGCTGCTCCTTATACTGACGTGACAGCTCCTCCGTTTTTATGTGCAGGGTGCTGCTGCCTTGGCCAGCTATCTACAGGTCAGAACACAAAGTTACTGTGAAGCATTTTCATCTAAAGTGGAGACCGCTGGAAGAAAAGTTCAGTCTGGATTTGAACACATGGTTGAACCTTCTGCCGAAGCATCTCGCTCTCCGTCTCCATGGCTCTAAGTCTTCCTTCCAGCTCTTTGATCTTGAACTCGCGGCTGGAGTCGGAGCTCCGGCTGCTCATGATCTGACTCTCCAGAGAGCGCTGGATGGTGTGGGCTTCCTTCAGAGACACCTGTTCCGAGAAAATTTCTTCAGAAATTCACACCAAAACACCAAGTATGTTTTCCTTCATTGAAGATGTTTAGCTGTGCATCTGCATCTGCACTGTAAGCTGCAGTACAAGAAGCATGTATCTTTTATTTCAATAAAGCAAAGTCACATTTCCCTAAAGATGACGCGTCAAAAACTTAAGCCGTACCTGAAGCTGCCTGTTGTTCTCACGGACGGTCTCCAGGAGGCAGTCATACTGGCTTGCCTGATCAGCTTTAAAGTTCAGATCTCTCTCCAGAGACTCCTTCTCGCTCTCTAGACGCTGCATATGCACAAACATGGGAAATTCCTCATTTTTCACTCATGGATCTCCAAACACCAACACTATCATCAGTCTGCAGATTTATGCAGAGTTTCTTCGTCTTTTTTAGTCTGTATGTGTGAGTGCAGCTCTGAAACCATGAAAGTGGCGTGCATACCTGCAGAAAAGCTATTTTAGACAGAGGGACTGACAGCAGAAAAGCAGGCAGGTGCTGGGTTTGCAGATTCTCTGGTGCATTCTTACACTTGAGGCTGGTTAGTAAAACATGTTTAAAAAGTCACTGATTTATTTTATCTGAACTATGTCAGGCTTTTCAGGAACACGGCGTGCACCTTCAACTGAAAACAACTTCTGGAGGAAGTCTTCTGCATCCTCTACTCTAACACAGCTTCCTTCATGTCTTCTCTGCATCCATAAATCTCCTCTTCGGTCTTCCTCTAGACCTCTTTCCTGCAGCTCTAGACTCAGTATTCTTCTACCAATATATTAACTGTCTCTGCTCTGGACATGACCGAACCATCTCAGTCTGACCTCTGACTTTATCTCCAAGCCCTCTGACATGTGCTGTCCCTCATGATGGACTCATTCCTGATCCTATCCATCCTGGTCATTCCCAAAGAGAACCTCAGCATCTTCATCTCTGCTACCTCCAGTTCTGCTTCCTGTCTTTTCCTCAGTTCCTCTGGACTGTTGACCGTAGATACTTCAAATCCTCCTTCTTTCTCTCTTCTCCCTGTAACCTCACTCTTCCACTTGGGTTTCTCTTACAGCACCGGCGGTAGTCGTTGTTAACCCGGGCCTCGACCGATCCTGTATGGCTTTCATTGGTCTGATTTGCATATTTGGTTTGGCAAAAACCTTACGCCGGACGCGCTTCCTGACACAATCCTCTGCCTTTGTTTAGGCTTGGGGCTGGCATGGCTACATTTTTTATTTAAAGGGAAGAAAAAAGTTAACAATTTCTGCAGCGACCCATTTTTCATTATGCTCTTTGGGGGATATCTTCTAAAAAGAATTGAGTTCAATCTGACTGAATGTCAAAAACTTGGGATTTTGAACAAGTTTCTCTCTAAAAGTTTGGATCTTCTTCACTTCATGAGAGCACAAACTGAACTGAATATAGTCTCTTCCGGTTTCCCCTCCACTGTTCTTAGAAAGATAGTTTGCATGAAAATTTGCAATTTGGATGCAGACTTTTTGAGTTGAGGGAACAAAAAAGGTTTGTCTGAAAATATTTGCTTTCTTTGGCGTTGAGGTTAAAACTCATTCCAGTCTGTAAACCTCTGAACAGAGAAGCATCTTCAGAAGTTGTCTTCTGCCAGAGAAATAGAACTTCTCCAAAAACATCTAAACTCCATGTCTTTGTCAGAGTAAAGAGCTTTAATGCACAAACTTATATCCTTTACAAGAATTTGGAAAAATTCTTTTCTGCTTTTCATTTTGTTTCTGCTTACAAAACTCTTTTTTTTAAGTCTAAAACTGTTTTCTGGAAATGTTCTAAAGTTTTTTGTTTAGAAAACACAAATTGAAGCCTGAAATTCTGCTGAGGAGGCTGACTGATGATGCTTCATGTGGATTCAGGATTTGTGTCTGTTCAAAGTTTATATTTCATTCTTTTGAACACGTTTGTGCTGCTGCTTCACTGACAAGAAACTTTGAGATTCAAATCTGGTAAAAAAGTAGTTTTTTTTTTTTATTGTTCTGAGTGACAGTAAATGCAACCTGATTTCTCTTTCACAGCATTTTCATAGAAGTTCACTTATTTTTAGACATTTGGCTTTGTCACGTGCGTTTATTTTCTTCTGCTTGAGCAGAAAGCTGCAGAACGGGTCAGATCATCGCTGTTTTGTGAAATCCTCTCCGATCGCTGCTGAGCTCAATCGAGTGAAGTTCAGGGTTCAGTTTAGAACTCTGACTCAGAGCCGTGGCTCGTCCTGGTCAGATGGATGAAGCTCTTACCCGCAGGTCCTCCGACATCTGCATGAGCTCCTCCCTCAAGCTGCTGAAGGTGGACAGCAGCAGGCGCATGCTCTTATCAGCGGTGAGACGGGTCTGCCGCACAAACACACACACACAAGGGGGATCAACAACACTGACAGGCAGCTAATCGGGCAATAACCTGAAACAAAATCATCAAGCTGTGAACTCAAACTCCACCCCTATTTTGATCTATCTATTAAAATTGGGATTTTTCACAATACATTATTTCCGTTTTTGGGCTGTTTTAGCATTGAACTACTCTAAAATATACTATTTAAAATGTAATTAACAGGCATTTTGTGAAGCTAATTGTATTTCAGATGAATGATTAACTTTATTTAACAATAAAAACATATTTTTTCTCAGTGGAAACAATACTATTTCTTAGCTGTTTTGCATGTTTTTCACTTCAAACATTCAAACATTTTGCCATGACAGGGAATTGAGCCTTTTCAGCATTTTCCATTAAGTTCACAATTGTTCATGGTTATATGGTACATCTTTATAGCGTGCTTTTTGTAAAGTTTTTCGTCTATAAAGTAATTTTTAGCTGTTTTACATGTTTTTACCACAGTTCAGAATGTAGAATCCACTTCCTGTCATGAATGTCATTATAGCTCCCTCCAGATCTTTTAACCTCAAGTTGGGAAAGAGCAAATGTCTGCCATTTTATTTAGCTTTGTGTTTTTGTTTAATTTCAGCTAAAACCAGTGCAACTGCTGCTCAGAATGCAAAAACTAAACCTTCATAGAGATCCTTGTTTCAAGAAAAGAAAATACATTTTCTGTTTTACAAGAAAAACTAAAGTCTTTAAAAAAACATATTAGTTTGAGAAAACATGTTTTAGTGAATTGAAGTTCTGTATTTTTTGTAGGACCATTTCTTTGCTTATTTAAAGACATTTTCTTTTTTTTTTTTGAGGGGGGGTTTGCAGTGTAATAACCAGGATCAAGAACTTCTTAAATTTGGGTTTTTGGACACAATTAATAATTTTAGATTTTCAGACTTAAATCTCTGAAAACAAAATCAGTCGAGCTGATGTACATTCTGCTCTGAATGTAACATCTGGATGCATGGACATCTGTTTGCAGCTGGGGGGTCTGCTGCACATGGACAACCCTTCTGTCCATTTAGATTTATGGTTGATGCTGAAAAGGTTATTTTCATCATCTTTCTCCTCAGTCCAACCTTCTTAAGGTCTTTAACAGCATCAGATAAAGTCAGTAGATGTTGGACTCTGTGCTCCTTTTGGTAAAGATTTGAAGGTTTTGGAAAGGCAGGAAACACCAGGGCAAACATCATGTCTGGTTTGAATGTCTGGATGTCTGTTTGTCCACGTTTTCTCATCTCACCTGGAGCAGGTAACGCATTTGCTGCTTGGTGAGTTCAGTTGCTCCTTTGGGAATCAAAGCTTCCACGTCCTCTTTCTCCAGCTAAGCAACAAAATAAAACTTGATAAAAAATCAACATTCATAAAAACCAGCTGAGACTTGATTTGACCCGAGTCGTGTCTGGCAGGATCAGCTTGGTCGTCTTTCTCAGGCATTTTAGCTGCAGGTTTGTTTCTCACCTTGTAGTCATTACAGGGATCCAGCTGGTGCTTCCTGCAAAACAAACACAGGAAAGACAAACAGAGAATGAGGCAGCATAACAGAGGAGTGTTTGTGTGAAAGTACGATCTGAAGTGTAACACTAATTTTTCTCACATTCATTTGTGAGAAAACAGGAGCCTAAATTCATGGTTGTGCCTTAAAGTCTATAACTCAGATTGGATCAGAAAAACTGGAGCTCCTTTGCTTTAGGATTTAGCAGAAAACTTCCACTGAATGAATAACTGGGATGTAGAAGTGTCATTTTGGCTTCATTTACATTCATTAGTTCCAGATTAAAGAAGTTATTCTTTCACTCTGTGATGTTTAAGATCTTGTCCTGTTTTAAATGTTTCCGTGATTTCTGAGAATATTCTGAATATGGGGGTAGACGACTCTTTAATCGCAGCCAGAACACACAAAAATCTCTTTTATTTTTTGTTTTTCAGTCAAAAATGTATTTGCACGTCTTTACTTTACAAGTTAAAACAAACAAACACATTTATTCAAGTTGTTCTGCAAGTGAAGGAAATAAAGTTGCTGTCATATTGTTGAGTAGCTTTGTTTCAGGTTTGGATGAGAACTTTGAAAGATTTAGAAAAAATCCAGTTTTATTCAGCGAAGTCTGTCGGCTGATGGATGCTTGTTGTCATGGTGATGTGTTTACAGGCTGCAACAGGCTGATATCTGGAATTTTATGTTCTTTGGAAAAGTTGTTGCAATGAGAATGTTGGAATAACTGTCTCTAATCCATGTTATATAATTTGGGATAAAATCTGAACATTGGCGTCCTGTAGACGTGAAGACGGCAGACAGACGGTGGGATCCGAGGAAGGTGAAATTTTAAATGTGTTCTGTGAGAAGTTTGTTCATGAATGAGCTTAAATGTCCATTTTGGTTGCTATATTATAATAGAATATACGAACTGAAATGTTGTCAGATTAAAAATAAACAAAGTGTGGAGAGAAATAAAGACATTGATTCTCACCTTCATGTTTTCTAGTTTTTTATCTAAAACCTGTTAAGAATACAAGAGAACGCCTTGAACTTGTTACTTTAAGTTTGAGTAAAGCTGCTGTATTCATACGTGGAAAAACCATTTTTGATGATGAAACATGAATCTACCATCCTCTGACTCCGCCCACTCATGACTCCACAGATGAGTCGATTGGTGGAAAAGTGATCAATCAAAGCCTCGCCTTCTTTCACAGGAAGTTCTGAGTAATCTGGCTTTTGATGACTTCTACAGGTCACATGACCTGACGGTTTACTGTAACCACTAAACGCGTCCAAACATCCGAGACGTCAAACCGCAGGAATTACGAGGCGCACAACATCCACCGAAACTGACCTGCCTGAACAAGCCAATCATTAAAATGAGCGGCAAAACACGCCGTCTGTTGCCATGACAATATCCACAGCTTTTTGTACCTGTGTTGGCATATGCCTGAGACAAAACAACAAAAACCATTAACCCTGATGACGACTTCACAAACGGGTCACTACTGGAAGAACATTTTTAGAAAGTTTGACCCGGTTTGGATATTCAGGATCAACATCTCTGCTTTCTCTAAACTGACATTGCTCAGAATTTTGTGTTTAACAAGTGAGGTATCTTTTTTTCTATGGATTTAGGGGAAAAAATACTCAATTTGTAAGGTTTTATTTCTGCTCCCGATTGATTTTTAGAGAAAGTCCAAACATCCGGAAGATCAACAATAACTGAGAAGCCTGGAAGCTGCGTCTGGTTTTTAAACTTTCACTTTTCCTGTTGAAAATATTAGATGCTGTTCCTCCTCCTCCCTCGTGCATCACTGCTGCTCAGACCAAACATCAAACAGCAGTTTTGTTGTCTTTCTCTGACATTTCAAACGCCTCCACGCTGCCGGCGTGAGCTTTGAAGCTGATGCCCTCATCGTGGTCAGATCCTCAAAATGAAACTACTCAGCAGAATTGTTCATTTCTTGCAGAATTGTTTTTTAAAGTTTGTAAATTAAAATTTCTTCTCAAGTTTCCAAAAACGTACTGGCCGCGGATCCTGGAGACGTGGTTGGAGATGCAGGAGTGGATGTCGCAGTTCTTCCTGTAGACCTCGGCCAGCAGCTCTCCGAAGTAGCGCGTGTCCAGCTTTGTGGGCTCCGGCATTTCCCGCAGCTCAGAGCTCAGATCCACCCTGGAGATCCTCTTCGTCAACGATGGAGGCGCCTGCACGACGTTCACTATCTCCACCTCTTCAATCTCCACCCCCTCGCCATCTTCCAGCACCTCTTGCTCCACCACCTCTTGTATGACTTCTTCCTGGAAGCAAATCGAAGACAAGATTTCCCTTGACCTCTTTTCTGTTATCTGTTTTTGGGCGCTCCTGCAGCATTTTTCTGTTTTTCTTCATCTGGTTAACAAAAGTCTGAACTAGAAGAGTAAACAATGTAAAGTTTAATTTGATGTAGACACAATAAAGACACAGGAGAGGAATTATGAAAACTACAAACTGCCACTCAAAGTGTATGAAAATCAAGAACTGAAACACCTTCAGTAGTTTCTTTAATGTTTTTTGCTGCACTGAAACAGCCTTTTGCTCCATAGCTGCAGGGAGCTGCTCCTCCTTTTTCACCAGTTAATTACTGAAAAGAGTTCCTGAAACAGGAGGACAAACGCTCCCTGTGTGCAGCTTGTCCCAGAGCTGCAGGTCATTGCCTCAAGCTGAAAACTAAAGAGAGATTTCTGATCAGCAGCCATAGTTTTCCCAGATGTAATAGAAAGTAACAGCTGGAACTTTCTATGAATGAAGCTGAGCTTTCTGATTGAAAGTGAATCAGTGAGGCAAAGCTTCCAGACCTTGGGACTGTGACTATGGAAATGGAAGGAGGCTGAGGCTAAACTGTTTCATGCATGGCAACATGTGATCAATTATTTTTTTACTGTAAAGATTAAAATATGAAAGGGTAGAAATGAACAAACGATAAACAATATTAGCCATAAAATCCTTCATCATCAAATAAATAAATAAGTTAAAAAGATGTTTTTATTTACATTTAAAAATCTCCAAAGATGCAGAACATCCTCCACTCAGTTACTATTGTATGAAAAAATGCTTTATAAATAAAAGTTTGATTTGCATAGACAGTAAACATGTTTTCTTCTGTTTGTATTTTCTTGGACTTAAGATGAACATTTTGTCCTGCAGATCTACAAACATCATAGTTTTGATGTTCCTGATTTATGTTTTATTCTGTAATATTTCTGTCTGTAAATCATCTGAAGGGTTAAAGGTCTCCAAAATGACCTTTTTTGTGTTTCAGTCAAAGGCCTGCCTCCCTAAAACATTAGTCATCACTGTAAACCTTATGGTTATAAATAGAGGAGTCATAGCTGCTCTTCAGCACCACAATGAGCATCAGTAGTTTTGTTTTCCGTCAGGTTGGCATCCTAAAAATGTGACTGTACTTTTAGTGGTGTTTTTTATAAAACACTTCCTGTTATACATATGCAAACAACAACTGCATTTGATTCAGTAAAAATACATACATTTTTTTTAACTTATAGTTTGTTTTGTTGAGATTTAAATGTGCATGAATGGTAAAATACATTTTTGTTGTAGTCTTTGCAAACACAAAGGAAGCGTGCTACGTTCAGGTCAGCTGTGTCCTGCAGTTCAGTGGAAAGGCTTTAGAGAAAACAGTCCTCGCAGACTTTAACGCTGAAAACCAGAACAACTATCCCTGACTGGAATGAAAAACCACAGAAACACCATGAGACGCAGAGCATGAGCGGGCATGCTTGTACTTTCATACGGGAACCGTTACAGCTGAGTTTGTGTAGAGAGTTACAAAACCCATCGCCCTGAACACTTCGCACTTCACTTCCAATCTGCCAAACATCAGCGCTGTTGTCTTTGCAGCTGCTGAACTGGTTGTCTGAAGCTGCCTGAGCGTCTTTCTCTGTGTACTCTTCCCACTGAACACAAAAGACTCTCCGTCAGCAGAGCCTTTGTTGGGAAAATCTGCTGCTTTTTTCAGATCAGAAGCTCTGATAAAAATGAATCTTGGAAGCATCTCTGCAATTATGCAAAAGCTTTCTGGAACTTTCTAAAAGCCTCTGTTGACCTTCTAAACTGCACCAGTCCAATAGAAAAGAATGCAAGCACTGACCTGCAGAAGACAAACAGATTCATGACATGTTTTGGAAGCTACATGTGAGCGGACAAACCCTGGCTCACCCGTTTGGTCAGATACGTCAGGTGGGTTTGAAATCCTGGGTTTCCCACACAGACTGGGACAGACACGCTGATGCAATGCTTTCTCAAGTTTCCAACCTGTGGCTGCAGTGAAACGTGGTTGGACCAGATTCCACGCAGCTCTGAGGAAAATGAAACACCAGAACTTCCCAGTAATCCTTACGCTGTCCCGGCACGCTAAAAGCACTTCACTGTGATCGCCTTCTGCTCAAACAGTTCAGTTTAGTAAGTGAAGAATGAATGTTTTTGGGATTCTGCGTATTTACTAAGATGTTACTGGAACGCAGAGACGCCACACAAACTGCAAAGAAAAGGGAGATATCAAGAAGAAAAAAGGACACTAAGATGAAAGCTGCTACATGTGAATCCAGCAACAAACTGATCACATGATTCAGGGGACCATACTGCTCAAATGAGCCAAATAAAAAACGTTTTTTTGTTGAATTCAAATGGCAAACTGACTCTGGTTTCACACAAAAACATTTATTCCAGGCTTTACTTAGTATATGTGCTCTATCATCAGAAAAAAATGGCACAAGAACATGTTAAAAACACCAAAAACATTCTTTTCTTCAGAGTGGATGTTTAAGAGGACCTGAATTCAAACCTGCAGAACCCAGACGACCACCAGAGGAAACCTAATGTGAATCAATGTGTGTTAATATGGAATGGTTTGACACAGATTCCAGACAGTGGGGTTGGCTCTGAGATCAGTGTGAACAGAACATTTTGCACATTTTCTAAAACATGTCAGAAATTCCAGCAACATAGAAGCTGTTTCTCAATCTGAGCCCAAATGTTGAAGACTGCCTTGGAAATGCCTTTTGCAGTTTGTCACTAACAGCTCTCATGTGACATTTGGGTGCTCGTTACAGTTTTTATACATCTGCTGGCAAATAATTAATCAAGCAGCGACATCAATGACACACCCATGAAGACGCATTCATCAAACCCTGCGAGCTTTTGTCGTTTGGATAAGAAGTTTGGCATCAAATCATGAAAGTCAAGTGACACTTAGAGAGGCTTTATGATATGTGACACTGAATGGCTGATAGTGTGAGTTTGGTTTACACTCCCGCACAGCCCAGCGGTCAAAGGTCACAAACCAGCATTGCTTTTGTCCGTTACAGTGAAGCAGCAGATGAGCAACCAGCGGGTGGAGCAGCATGCAGGTGGGTGTGTCTGCAGGGCTGTGGCGGCTTCACAAGCATACCAGTCATTCCCACCGCGACTGAAAGGGAGAATAAACCAGTCCAGACAAAGCAAAAGCTCCAGAGTTAAGGGCCTGTCACTTTACAAGACCTCCGTGTTCGTCCTGACGATCCTGAAGACATCACGCACAGAGAGCACAGCTGACTGTCCTTTCCAGGCGTCTCAAAACATCTCTGTCCTCCTGGAAACCTCAGAGTTTCTATAGTTTCTGACGAAGGGTTGGACCTCAAGATTAATCCTCAATAAAACCAATTACGCTTCTGAAATATCGTCAACGCCTTGATTTGCTTCAACAGTTGAGCTCCACACCTTCAAAGGAGGAAAAGCTTTATTTCTGATCTTTGCTCTAATCAGTATGATTTACTTTACAGTTTCCCATTTTAAATGGTAATGTCCACTGCAGCCACACAAGTATTCCTGCACAAAACTCACATTTTTGTTCATATTTTTCAGTCAGGATTGTCCACGCTTTCTCATCTTCATAAAGAACTGGTTTCCATGTGTGCAAAAAGGAAAACGGAGGTTCTGAGGTTCATATTTCATGCTTTTAGTAGTTTACCTCAAACTAAACCAATTTGAAACATGTCATGCATCAGGAAATCTTCAAAAATAGAAAGAAAACAAGCATTTTTATTCAAGTTAGAAACTGAAACATCTGCAGAAACTCTAAACCGAGTGCTTTGTTTCCCAAATAAACCCTGGAATCTGAACATTTTCCTGAAAACGGGGTCGGTCCGGTTCTGGTTGGAACAGAAGTGCCTCAGGTGAAGGAGTCAACCCTAAACCTCAGGCTAAACAGGCTAAACTGATACCTCTGTACTATCTGTGAGGCCTGTCCAAGTTAAAGAAGGAAAATGACTTTTAATGAAAACCCACATTTTACACACTTTAAGTAATCATGTGACTCTCATTCTGCTTCAGAATTATTCAGAAATGTTACTTTACATTACTCTTTCCTGCCCTTTCAATGTACATAATGTTAAGTTTACATTTAAGAGGGGCGGGGTCTCTGATCAAAATGTGTGTCAGCAAATATTTGGAGTACTGTGTCGTGACTGATGATTTTAACAACAGCTCAGGAGCCCTAAGGAGCCCTCAGCACAACTCTGCTGCCTAAAATAACAACATGGAGACACAGATTCATCACTGATTCATTTCTCAGCAGTATTCCTAATGATCATTCAAGGAGGTGTAGTCACGTTTTCTTTCAGTTATAGAAGATTCTGCCCTAGTGAGGACAGTAAAATGTAGGTTAGCTGTCTTTTGTGGAGGCCAATAACAAGGATTTTAGTTCATAATTGTATCAACTTTGGTTGAAGCAGTAGCGGTGTGCATCATGAGGTCAATGATTTGTTGGATCATTCAGTATTGAGAGATTGAACATTTTCACTAAATCAATTTTTAATGTTATCTCTTATAATTAGAAAATGACATTTTCTACTACAGTGTGTTCTTTTTCATTATAAACTTTTGCAGATGAGTAATTACTGTGTTTAATATAAATCCAATAAACTGTTCTCAATTACATTTTCAAATTAAAAATGTGTATTTTTCAAACAAAACTGAATAGTTTCTCTGAGCGTGTCAATGACGCGATGAGATGTGGTCATGTTTGTGAGTAAAAAGCAGCTCTTTCCTGTTTCCAGCATTCGGTTTGGATTCATCCCCCCTCCCTGCAGGTGACGTATCACAAAGCGCCACCAAAAAAGCAGAAACTTAACGCCTTCATGCAGTCGGCGGATCTGTGTGAAGGTCTGTGTGCAGCCCGGCATTCAGGACGCCGAGTGACCGAGTAACCCAAGAGGTTGCTTTTGGAGCGAGGGGGGTCGCCTTACAACACAGCCTCTTGTGCCAGTCTGAAGAATGTTTCACCTGCGACTAAGCTAATGACAAAAGACTGAGGAAATTCTTCTCGTTGCAAAAAAAATTATAATTTTCTTCTTTTTCCAAACCTTTAAACAATGTTTCTTCTTAAAGTATTCCAGTTAAATTCTTACAGCAAAAACTGTGACGATGTAACACAATTTCTGTTCCATAATGTGAGAAATGTGACTGGCTGAAGCTCTGTCTGTTCTGCTGATGGTCAGGGAGCATCAATGTGTGCCTCTCAGAAAGAAAACATGCTGCTTTCTTCACCAGCAACATTTGACACCAAGAACTAGAAACTTCCCAAAATAATACATTTGTTAAAATCAAATAATTTAAGAAAAATACTATTTTATAATTCTAAGAAATTATAAATCCACTGCGCTTTATCAAAACATCCCCATCCATCCATCTTCTAAACCCGTCAAATCACTTTTAGGGTCATATGGTTGCTGGAGCCTATCCCCACTACTGTCGGGTGTAGGCCGAATTCACCCTGGACAGGTCACTAGTTTATTTCATGACTTTCTCTAAAACAAACATTTTTATCTTAATCTCTTTTTATATTTATGCGATTCTGCCTTTCAAACGATGTTGCCATGGCAATAACAACAAATTTAGATGAGGTGCAACATTTACCTCCCTGCTGTGAAAAGCAGACTTAAAAACAAAACCTTGGAAAGATCGCATTCATCAAGAAATACATTTCTGAACCTAGAAATACCAATCAGACTTTAGAGTCCTGAGTTTAGGATAGGGAAACTGTCATTTTTATTTAAATCAGCCTTCAAAACAGCTGTTAGTGGTGACCTCTGACCTCTCTGTGGCTTTCTCACCAGTATCTCAAAGATGAAGACACAACCATTGTAATTGGGACAATAACTCTCTTTTTGATCTAATTCTGAAACCAAAAAGTATGTTCTGAACTGGTTCAACTTGTTCATTGTCTCAAGGGGGATTTATTTATGCCTTTGGTAACTGTAACTGTAGCATTGCTTGTCATGGAACGTTGAAAACATCCATTTTTAATTTGTATTTCTCAGCTGAAGACACTGAAAAACGTGAATGGTTGCTATGGACCAGCGTCTTTTTGAAGGCTGTCAGTTTTAATCGAGTTCTACTTTTTGAAACTCTGAAGGTTCCCAGTTCCTGTGATGAACAGCAGTGGTTTGCAGTGCAGGAGGGCAAACTGAAGGAAGCTGCTTACAACATCAGATGTTCTACTCTGCCTGCAGCTCTAATGACGATGTGCAAACACAATGTTTTCAGAGTTATAAATCTATCTGCCGGATAGAGAATTAGCCAACCATCTACAGAGAGGTGATCTGCAGCAGATACGGATGATGCCACCAGATGAAGCAAAGACGTGTCTGTGATGTCTGAACCTGAACCAGCTGCTGAGTGGAGCAATCTGGGTTTACAGTACAAAGATCTGCAGCGTCATGTGGCTGCAGACCAAAAAATGATCCGTTTACTCAGAGCGCCATGGCAAAGCCGCAGCAGCAGTGCAGCATCAAACATCCAAAGTACCACTTTCTAAAGTAAGACGTTTGTCAGCGAAGGAAAAAGACGACTGTCAGGCTTTATATTTGGGTCTCTGTGTATGCAAAGAAGCTGAATGTTTTTCCCCTTTGGCTCAGAATCTCTACAGATGTATGTCCTGTCAGTTCAAATCAGAAACATTACAGCATGTTAAGCTTTCTGGTCTTACCACAAAATGACGCCCTTTTGCAGCGGCCTGTAATTACTCCTGAATTCTTGACATACCCTGCAGAAGTGACAAAGGCCTCAGTGGAAGCCACTGAGCAAAAACAAGAGCAAAGTGTAATTACCAAGAACATGAACACTGCTCTAACATCTAACATGCTTTCATCAAATCAGATGAGCGAGGATTCTTCTGATCCTCTGCAGATTCATTAACGTTGTAAAGGAACATAATTTAACCAAACCCTCTGCCAACAACTAACCAGCTTATTCTAAACTTTTACTGCATCGTTTGTGTTTTTAACATTCCTGTTAATGTCATTGTTAGAAAAAAAGGAGTTTGATTTAAATCCGCTGATAACATCGCCAGTTAAGTGCAGAAATCAAAATGATTCATGATTTGTTTCAGATTTTCTCCAGAGGTTCAGCTGAAACCTGCAGGAGTCTGCAGCCTTCAACACTTAAAGAACCTTTTGGGTCCATTTCTCACTGAAAACAATCCAAAAAGAGCCACAAAGTTTGACCTCAACCTTTAGAAAAATAAACACTGATTTATGCTTTTCTTACTAATATGATGAATACCAATAAACTTTTGCTTTGGCATAAATAAACTTAAAGAGATTTTTTTTTAAATATTAAATAGTGTATAACTTTTAATTGAGGTTCACATGACTTCCTTTCAAAATAAAAGACACCCTGTACCACATAGAAACATAGTGCAGATATTGCTGTAGGTCGTGTGATGTCAGCAGTAGTAAAAACAAATCGATGCAGAACTATTTATTAACTACTTTTTATTTTGTGGCTGTTGGTGCATCCCCACAAATGTGTTAATCTAACAAGTTAAAACTAAATCCGAACTAAGTGACCAATACCAGACTATGCATTATATGGGAGCTTGAATTCTGAATTCTCAACTTAAATTGATTTTCTGTGGTAAACGGCACTCAAAAATCTCTCACAATGTTCGACTTGGTAACTACAGTCACACCACTTGATGGATTGTTGGAGGATTAAGGGTACTGTAGTCAGAAACCTGTGTATCATGTAAACAAATCACAAATGGCAAAAGAATATTAAAGATCACCATAATAATTAAAGACGCAAACAAACATTACATTTTAGAAACCAAACCAAATGATCAGAGTTTCTAAAATGTCCTCAAAGTCCTGCATGGATGCATTTTTTGTTTTCTTGTGTCGGCTGCCGGGTCACACGCTGGTGCCACTAAAGCATGCAGCAAAAGGAATTTCTTGTCCCACGTCTAAACCGCACCAATGCAGGAAAATTCCCCGCAGCTCCAGGAGCTAAGTGTTGCAAATATGCATGTTTTCTGACACTTCAGTGTCTCCACCAGCAAAAGCCATGGCAGTCCAGTGAGAAAACCTCTCCACCATCGCTGTTACAAAGGTCCTTCACAACCATGAAACTGCAGCGGTCTGAAGTAGCGAGATTGTCTCTGGGCAGATTTAAACAAATAAAGGTAAAGTGAACAGCTCAACAACACATTTATACTTGTTAAGTGATTTATGAACTCATCACATCCACTGCTGTTGTGTAGCATACAGCTGCTCTGACATATGCAGGTGTGTCTCCAGCCTGTACAGACCTGCGCAGGAGTGTGTACATTTGCAGACGAAGCTGCAAAAAGAAGCTGATCCTGCAGACATTTGTACTGCCTGAGTTTATCCCGTCAGCACTCATTTACGTCCATAACCAAACAAAAACTGAACTTTAAAAATTTACCCATTTTCTTTCTTCCTTTGGTCTGTTTGAGGACTTCTTCCTAACGTCTACAAAGATGGTAGAAACTAGGACGGTGAATAATCCAGAGGAGTCTGTTGGTCTAAACCACACCTGTCCTGACAGATCACTCATCCTTATTGTTAGCTTTGGACCTGAGAAGTCATTGAGAGGATTATATCCTCCGACTTGTTGGTGCAGTTTGAGTTTTCAGGTGTAATGTCAGGGATTTGTTACCCATACAGTTCAGACTGAAGCAGAGATTTTCTCACCTAAAACTATTGTAAAGGACAAAAAGGAAAAGACCGTCCTATAATTAAAGATGTTTCTAGGGATTGTTTCAGTTTATAACACATACATGAACTGAGTGGAGTAGTAAATAATTAGTCTGAGTTTTCTTCACCTGACATCAGTGAACACCGTTATCAGCCTTTCATTGCATAACAGTTAATCGCTTCAAAGATGCATTTTGCCTGGACCCCCAGCTCTGACATGATTACAATCACAGATGAGCCCAAAGACGTATGTTGAAGGACCTCCAGCTTTAGTCCCAACTGTCCTTATGAGCACATATGGGCAAAAAATGACCAAACTTAGGGGGCACGCAGGTGACTCACACAAAATATGAAGGTGGTAGACCGCTCAGTGAACCCGTAGAGTGTACATTATTTTCTACGGGCATGCTGCAAGCAACAGATCCTAGTGAATATACAACAAGAAAAGGGTAAATAAGGGTGAAGTAGGTGAGACGCAGGCGTGTCGTACGGATTTCTCCATTTTAACACCACCACCACCACCCAAAAAAACCCTGCAGACTGTAAAAGGAGCCTGTTACTGCTGTTCATGTGATAAGTGCTGCAGCCTGACTGTCAGAAAGGAGGAAATCATACAGAGTGTAGATTGTGTGGATGTCTTCAAGCATCCTACAGGCAGCTTATCACGTGCACACCCTGTACGTGCAGCATTTGTGCACGAATAGTAAAAAGCCAGTATTCACACCTTACTAATGAGTAGAGTGTGGCGTAAGGACACTGTTCCACAGCATCACCCGTACGTCACGAGTGTGTGTAACTTCTTTTATCTTTACAAATGCTTCACAAGACACTTACAACACGCTTGACAATGGTACGTTCCATTTTCATGACGTCCCTTGAGGTGGCCGTACGAGCCTCAAGGGAACTGAAAGATACACCTGATCTTCCCTTATGCAGGGTGCAGCCGTTTCTCTACAACCCTCTACGGACCCGGACACCCAAAAACCTGCAGCACCAGTATGGGTCAACCCCCGTATGGGTGCTTGTGACTAAGACTCCACTTGAGATAAGTTCCTAGAAAAATGTGACGTCTTTTACTCAATGAATCGGGCCGCTTCTCTCTACGACCTCCTACAGGCCAGGACAGCCCAAAAACTGTACGGGTTCATGCGACTCAAGAAAACACGGATGTGTTCATGTGACACCAAACAGAACAAATCACTTCAGAATTCTGCACTCCAGTCAAAGAAAGGTAGACTCAGAAAAATGTCATTTTCACGCTTACTACTTCAATTTAGTAAATGTAGAAGCACAAAGAGAAGCTTAGTTAGTGTTGGCCTTATAACACTAAATAGATAAATATTGGAAAAATGCTGACAGCTGTTTTTTTTCCAGAAGAATACAATGAAATAAATAAAATAATGTGTTGGTCGACTAGTTTAGCTGACAGAAGTCATTAAAGCTTATACTTTTGAATACATTTTCCTTCTGTTATTTAAAGATTTTATATGTGAATATAAAGCTGCACATTTTACAGGTTAAACTATTCAATTACTTGCATGTTTTTCTTTTGTTTGAACCTTGTTTTTGGCTTTAGCATCACCGGGTTCAGTCCCTCTGCTGTAAAAGTGAACTGTGTTGGACTGTTGCAGAGCCTGCAAACCCACCCTGTTGTGACAACAGCCACATGCATGACGCTGAAGCTCAGATCAAACGAAAGGACCCCACCTACAGCAGAGGCCTCTGGGAAGTCACCAGACACGCCTCAGTTTAACGTTCGTGCCTCGTCAGGAGTGCAACAGTTTAAGGTCCTGTGGTGAGGAATGTTGTTGTAACAGTGTGACTGTGGAGGCGGGGCTGTGGCACGAACATGAAGCACCAAGTACTTAGACGTACGCCTTTATGTCACAGCCGGCACCTCTGCAGGATCAGCAGAAAGACGAAGAGAAGAACGAGAAGAAGAGAAGAACTGAAATGTTATTAACCTTCTGAGAACCAAGGGAAGAAAGTGTCTTCTTTCCGTATTTGTGCGATTTCCTAAAGAATCACCTTACAATTTAAAATATGTCTATATTTTTTATTTTAACTTCACAGCATGTCCATTGTAGAGGACAAAAGGACGATAGCTCTGTGAAAATAAAACTGAATTTAGAAAATCAGAAAAAGGGAGCAGATTAAATCTTTAAAGTCCTATTCACCCAAAACACATTCAATTAAAAAAAAACAATCAAATTCTATATCACTCTACTGTTACTTGTTTCCTGTAAGGACAAAATGTATGTGATAAGACATTACAATGTAATCTACATTGTAATATTACTGTAATTTAATTACTTTCGTCAGTAATGGAGTAACATAGTGAATTACAGTTCAAATTTCAGTAATTAAATTACAATTACCAGACTACAGAAACCTTCACTACTTTATTATTCACATTTTCTCCTGGTTAAATGAAAAAAAAAAAAACTGGTTCTAATAAAAAAAAAAAAAATCCAGTTAGTGATGCATGCGCGCTAATTCATAGGGGCATTCTGCAACTGGCGCGCTAATTCATAGGGGCATTCTGCAACTGGAGATATTCACATTATTCACATTTTGTTGAAAACAAAGGCAAAAATATTTCAGTTAAGTGCAAGTTGTGTGGAGATGAGCTTCTTTCCACTGCCCTAGTGTCAATGAGCACCACGTCTCTACATTATGTAGGCTACTATACAATAAACATTTCTCATGTTCATGTGTTTAAATGAATGAGGTGGGGGTAAAAACTTGATTGTCCTTGTGTAGCCTCTGTTTTTATTTTGTGGATTTTACAAGGGGATCTTTGTGCTAGCTTTATTCATATGAGGATTTAAGCATGAGTAAAAACGTAAAGTAATGAGTAGTGAATTAATTTTTAAATTGTGGAATGAGTAAAGTATTTTAATTACAATTACATCTAGTAACTTAAGTAAAGTAATCAATTACTCTTGAAACTTAATTTACCCATCACTGGTAACTTGCATTTATTTAAAAGCATTTACACATACTACAAATACTACAATGTTCTAACATGGTCATAAAATGTAAGACATTAGCCTGAAACTGAATAAAACATACTCATCAGTAAACATACTCCTTCTCTGACTGATCAGATTCTCCTGAATCATCATCTTCATCATCATCTTCACCTGTCACAGGCTGAATCTCGTCCTCATCCTATTCAACATCTAAAAGCTCCAGATCTGAATCTCCCTCTGCTATCTGCTATAGGATCCTCTCAGCTTCACTTCTTTCTCCTAGAATAATGTGCAACCATGAAATACATTCAAACAATCCTAGTGTCCACTACAGTTGACGTTCGTGAAATGCCTGCTGTTTCAGGACAGAAAACATGAAACTGTTTTCAAATGTAAAAGTATTGTTCTTTACATGTTTATGACCAAGAATATATATATATATATATAATTTTCATGGTAAAAAAGCAATAGAGAATATTTGACTTAACTTTCATCTTTCCATAAAATGAAGTTGCTGGTATGGCAGCATCTTAGTCGAGGAAAAAAGTAAAGTCCCCAGCATGCAAACCATTCCATGACGCATGACTAGAAAGCCCAGGATGTCGTCTACAGAGAACTGTAGAATTTGGAAGGATTTCTTCAAAATGTCCATTATAAAGGACATGAATGACTGGGCCGGGTCTCTTCAACCAATTAATCTAATATTCTGCAGACTTTGTTCAATAAACCAACTCAAATATATACCTAAAAATCATCCGGATTATTTTGAATAAATGCTGACACTTTGGTTGAGTCAACATGAGCAATAAGATCTTCATCTTCTACTTTTGAGCTTATTCTGTCTAAACCCAACATTAGATCCAAACAAATGAGACCAAAACACACACATTCTTCTTAATTCTTGCTAACGTTTGAATCAAACCCAGTAACACATACATAAAGTTTTCATATAAAGGTGGGAAAATGCTTTGCAACTGTCTGGAGAAGAAGATCCTCTTTGACCTGATTCTTTGAGCTTCTTTTAACTTGAGGTTTTGAAGAATGCAGCAGCAGCATGTCCAAACAGGCCACACTTTCTTTGCCTCCAAACTGTATTTGGATGAACATCTTAACATGAAGCACCTGCTGGCGAAGTCTCAACTTGTAGCAAAATATTGGCATCAGATAAAATTAAATTAAAATCGCTTTTGATCTTCTTTTGTTTGGATTTTTTCCAGAATGGAAAAGGAATAAGACAAAGGACTGAAGGAAATGGATTTTTGATGTTTCTGCAAGGAGAATGTAGCTTAAAAAATTGAAAACAAAGTTGTGTGACTGCATTGTATACAGTAGTTTGGGCTAAACACCCTGCATCTTCAGTCAGATTTGTCTTAGAACCCACTCCTTGCTTGCATTTTGCAAACACTTTTCTCTACAAAAACTTCTCTTGGTTGTGAAATTGTTTCACTTTGGGAAAAAACTTTTTTTTAATAAGATAAAGTTATTTCTTGGTGTTCCTCACATCTGTTTTCTGTGCTTGTTTTTTGTTCTGAGCCTTTTGTATACTGTGACACTCTAACCCCGAGGCTGCCGCTTTGAACGCCTTATCGCAGTCAACAGTGGGAGGGTTGTCTTAGGCGTGGCCTATACCTGAGAAGGACGTCAGGGCCTGAATCTATACAACCCATGATTTATGATCCCTCCACACATCATAAATTCATAGTTATTGCCATGTGACATCCCGTTTGCCTGGGGGGTGAACGCAGGTGCAGGACAGAGGCTCATACTAGTGTTTTATTGAGCTTTAAAAAACGAGGATGTAAAGAGGAACGTTGAGTTTCAGGAACATTTCTGGTTTAAACAGTCAGACCTCCTCCAGATCTGGACTTCTGTCACATTACCACTTCTCATTCTACACCCAAAAGAAAAAGAAAAGCATAGGCTACAAATGTATTGACATTCATTTAAATTTGATATTTCTTCTCTTTCTAGAATGTCGCCATCCTAGTGGTAGCTTGTTGCACTTAGTTGCTTTTCTAGTTCAATCTCTTTACATTATTTTTCTTTTAGTTTATTCTTGACTTTTTTGCCAAAGTTATCCTGGGAAAACAGTTAATAGTATGGGTACTGGCACTTTGTTAAACACATAATATTGTTATATTCTGGAAATCATTCGACAGGAAACTGGAGTCAAATTGACTGAAAAATGTCAAATAATATGTAAAACACTAAAAATCTATGAATTTCAACCACACTGCTTTGTTTTTGTTTTAATAATCCTTCTAAATGTACAGAAGTCCACATTTCTTGTCTATGTTCAGGCAGTGGAATTTCTATTTGGAGTTTAAAAATTGAAATCCTTATTGATGTTTTGTTTTTTTTACCCATCAGAAGAGTTAATTTTTTGTATTTTTGCAGTTTTGTGTTCTCACCTCTTCCTCAAAGCTTGGCGCAGGACTCTTGATGGGACTGGATGACTGGCTGAACACTTGAGAAGATGAGGACTTCCTGCTGTTGGTCTGGAGAAGAACAAACAGAAAAGAGAGTCAGAGTTTAGGGCTTTTATTTTGAAGAAAATGTTGTGAAACTTCCAAAAAAACCTGCACACGTTTACTCTTGTGACCCACAGGTTAAGTCAAAGTGCGTAACTCTAAGCAGAGCCTCATAAAACCAGTGGATTGTGACTGTGCATGTTTGCTCACGATGACATGATGAGCTATTAGGAAAATGACTTCATGATTACAAGAATGAAGAAAATGTAATCGTACTGCTGCAAAACCAAGAAACTTTGAGTGAACAGCAGCTTTCAAGTACGCTGAAGAACGAGTCAAACCAACATTTTAATAAGAGCCAAGTTAACTGCAGCGAGAACGTCAACAAAGACCACATGTAACCTTTACCAAAACGGAGAGATCAGCAAACAAAGAACCTGTTGGGAAGCTCTCACAAGGACTTTTGGTGTTTTCTTTTCTGATTTCAGAGAAAAGGGAAGGTTAAATGAAGGTTCCTTGGCAGGAAGGGCCTTGGCACATGCCAATTAAAAAACAACTCCCTCATTTGAGGACCACCTTTAAGCAAGCAAAACATTTCTTAATTTTGTGGTTTGTTTTAATTTTCCTAAATGCCTTCTAAATAATCATGCATAAGGAAAGTTTAGAATATTCTTTTGGATCAAACTTGTTCCAAGTGTCTGGATGTTGTGACTGAGATGTGAACCAGAGCAGAATGCTTTATGGAACCAAGAATCCTGCCTTCACACTTTTTTAAAAACAATGTCTAAAACAGATTCAGAGCAGGTAAAGAAGACATTGTTCTCATGTTTTACAACCTAAAACTGTATGAACAATTCCCAATATAAAAATAAAAATTAAAAAACATGAAATAAGAGCAAAAATAAATGTCTCACCTGTAAGTTAATAAACCAGGAAGTGTAGATCATTCTTATGTTGATTCTAAAGCTTTATTAACACAGATTCAATAAAAAAACAACTTTATTACATAGATGGGGAATCTTCACAATTTAACACTAAGAGAGCCATTTGGGTCAGTTTGTTACTGATGAAAACCCAGCAAGAGCCACAAAGTCCTCCTTCACTGTTTAAAAAAACAAAACAAAACATTTTTTCCCCTTTTTTTGGACAGGAAGTCATTCATTTACAAAATGTAGCATTTAAATGTTTACAATAATGGAATTACAATAATAATTAATTCTTTTTACTCGACACCAGTACCAACAAGTTCTTTTCAAAATAAAATATACCCTGTGTCTGCGACAGACTGGCGACCAGTCCAGGGGTGTCCCCTGCCTTCGCCCATGAGTAGCCGGGTTAGGCTCCAGGCAACCCCGTGACCCCGAAAGGGATAAAGCGGATTGGAAAATGAATAAATGAATGAATATACCCTGTGTCAAATACCATCCTCCTGCTGCAGCAGATTTACACGAATTGAAAATGAAAAAAAGTCAAATCAAACATGGTATTTTTATCATTATAACTTTGATGCATCTAAATCATTTTTTCTTCTACTACCAAATATAAACATGACACCATTTGGTGTAAAATCATTTTTTATGTAAACATGAAAATGCAGTTATGTTAAGAATTTTGTCTCTGAATGGCAGTCAGATGCTGTCATATAGATAGATAGATAGATAGATAGATAGATAGATAGATAGATAGATAGATAGATA